>JACJUY010006036.1:0-54288 GCA_014220935.1 Platorchestia sp. MABIK | reverse complement strand
TAGTCTGGAGGCAGCTTTTCTCAGGTCTTGTGGAGGTCCGCGGCTTGCCGCTGGGATCACCACAGTGTAAAGGAATACTTTCCTTTTCAATTCACGTGGATTTCACAAGCTTCTCCTTAAGTTGAGAGCTAAAACGTCATCGTAGTGACAATCAAATGTATCTGTAAAATGGTGCAATGAGTAAAGTTAACTAAAATCATCAATGAAACCATCCTCTGGTAGTGGGAGAAATAGAAAAGCCGAGTATGAGGGAAAACCTTTCCAACTGAATAAGTTGGAGATTAACTCCTTTCTCTCTAAGTTAAAAACTTGTTAGCCAGTTTAGAAGCGAAATATTATTACAAGTTGGAGCGATAATTGAAGCTTTTTAGTTAAACTTCTCGGAAAATCGGAGGGTCCGGTTAAATGTAACTGATACTGTAGTATTAATTGTGTATTATTTTTAGAGTAAGTTTTGAAACTAAAGTACGTGTCTTCCGACAGGAGGAGGAGTTTGGGTGCACCAACCCCGGCCACAGTCGCCCCGTTACGACAAACCTCGAAAATTCGACCCACGACGTCCATATATTCGGCATCACAAGCCCACTAAGCCAGTGAAGCCATCTCACTTCGGAGAAACACCGCTCCAGTTAGGGGAGAAGCCATCCCAGTTGGGGGAAATTCTTTTAAGTCAAACCTCTCCTAAGGTGGAAATGATCGAAGCTCCTGTTGCCTTCAACTCCTCTGGAGGCGCGTCTGACCATCACGAGTCACCGCGACTTCATTCTGTGGTTCACGGTCATGATGCGACTGCTCGAAACCAATCGCTGGTTGGTCACGCTACTTCTGGAAGTCAGTCTGTGATGCGCACGCATTCTCATAACCGCTTATCAAATGACCCTGCTACGCGAAGTCGACTGTCTGAAGTCCGTCCTCCGAAGTCAAGCGACCTGGAGAGCTCAAATGAAGAAGTCACTGACGTGCCGCCAGAGCCACACTTGCGGCTGCTCAGATACCCTGAATACACAACCCAAATTGGAACTTTTGACCATGACTGAATTTTTTTACTATAAAAATGTCATCGTGAGTAGAAAGAGTGACGCTAATAAGTCAGAATTGAGCTTTAAGAATGTAACTGTAAGGCTTTTTAAAATCTAAACTGTAGTCGTGATTCGAAATTTCTGTTTTGCTAACACACGTATGATAGGGTTGTCAGATTGAAGTTAGAGTAGTCTAGTAGATGTCTGTGAGTCACTAGTGTCTGAAAATATTTGTTGGTGTCTACAGTGTGGCAATCAACAAAATAATTTCCGTTGTGTAAAATGTGAAAAAAATTGTCGTTTTTGCGTTTTGTTCACAAATTTCAATAGTTGTCATCAATAGTTGCCATCACATGGTTTCAGCTAATGAATGCAGATGAAAGAAAATATTTGATTGATCTGTGCTGAGTACTTAGTGGATATGTGCAGTTCATATATCGAGTGGATAGTGTCTTTGTAAGACTTGTGCGTATTTGGTCCTCCCGCATCACAAGTTATTTCACTACGAACATGACATCAATTGACTTAATTGCCTAGTTTTTGTTAACTTTCAGGACATGCGACTGTGAGGCACAAGTTTTTGTTCCAATACCTTCGGCAATAACTCACTGGATCAAAACGTTTTATAGACTTGAATTTCACACTCGCCAATGGGATATGCAAATCGGAATTTGAAATCAAAAAGTGGAGCAAGTTGTTTATTGCAGTTTTAACAAGTTTGCAAACAGAAAAAGAGCAAGTGTAAAAGTCTCGAGCGAAAGAATCGAAAGTGGATATTTCTGACAGTGAAATCGAGACCTGAACCTGGTGCAACCATCATCGGTATGAGGATGTGGTATGGTCATGGAAGTCCTTGGTGTTAACCCGTTCTTTCTTTACGAAACAAAAGAATACATTCATCAAACAAGCGAGTCTGAGTAAATGGCATCTCATTGAAACATCGATCGTTGGAGGTTTACATATGCTGCATTTATTTAATAAAATTTTTGTTACCACTTCATGCGTCCTATTCTAATTTACTTCATTTTCCCAAAAATGTCCCTAAGTTCAACAAAATGAATTTAAGAGAGGAAGTGTTGAAATAACTTATTCCAGTCTTCCTCTTTAAGACTCACGCACTTGAAGTTTGAATGGACAGAATTCTGTTAGTGTTCACGCTGCTGAAACATTTCTAATTCAGAGTTCCATCTCAGGACAATACAAGAGATTTGGGCTTGATTTCGTGGAGAAAGACGTTAATGTTCTTCATGCCGTTCTGAGGACCAGGAAACATTGTATCCACTTCATTTGCAGACATCTCAATGACGGTGAGGAGATGCAGAAGCGTTGTGCTGGTCATGTCTGTAATGTCATCAGGCCTGTGGAAGTTCACTTGACGTTTTCCTTATTCACTTTACCGCCCACTTCATTTGCAGACATCTCAATGACGGTGAGGAGATGCAGAAGCGTTGTGCTGGTCATGTCTGTAATGTCATCAGGCCTGTTAAGTTCACTTGACGTTTTCCTTATTCACTTTACCGCTAGCGTAAAACACATCAAAGAACCATTTTATCTTCCTAGCTTAATGATGTTAAAAAATGAACTGCATTTGTAGCTCTATGATGCCCATGGTCTTGAAGTCCGTCTGTTCAACTTCCCAAAAATGCTGTTAATGTGTAACGATTTCCGTGACGAACTTAGGCTTTTGAGGTTTGTCTTCTCCTTAACGGCCAGTTACCTCGTGGATTAGAACCCTTGTTAGTTACGGCATAAAATCAAACTAGAAACCCTTGCTCGTTCTCTCCAGAGCAGGCCTATCCGTGAGTTACCGAACTTTTCCTTCATTGCCTTCAAGTCACAGCCTGAATAACCACACGCGTTATTTAAGGCGGTCCTAGTAAATTGTTTACCGTTGAATCAATAAAAGGTCGTCGTGGGCAATTGCTCTTTAGGCCATAAAAAAATTACTGACTTAATCATTTTCTTGTTGAAATTTCAACGTTTTCAACTTTTTACTTTAATGCTCGAGGCAACGGAATGATCACCTCTATTCGAGGCAGCATTCATTTTCCTTCCGCAATGGGGGAAGGTTACAATTTGACTATCCGCTGAATGAGAATCACTATTTCACTCTTCATTGAACAAAAGTTATACTTTTCTCCTATTCAGTGGGTTAGTATTGACGTTACTGAATTTGTAGTGGCGCAAACTGTACGAGCGTACGGATGGATCTTAACTTATTAAACAGCGGAGATTTATTTAAACTTCTGGCATTCAGTGCTGTCCTTGAGGGATGTTGATTATCTCACATTTAACATAATTCATCTAATGTTACTCAGCAATTAGTTGCACCAACCATTGTCCAGTACTTATTGGCTTGTATTTGTTTTTTGGATCGTATTTTTATGAGCTCTACAACCTATTTACTTTCGCTGTCAAGAAAACTAGTGAGGTACTTGAAACAACTTGCTTTGTTATGTCATTGCTTCAAGTTTAAGGAAATGGGGTTGACGAGCCGGTACAAGGTCAATAGTTCTATGTAGTCTTCTCACGGCCTGTGACGGCTACAGAATAGCCAGATTTCATCCTTCCAATGTTATAGAGCATAATCCTTATCTTCTTAATCTGATGATTTTGAGTGATCCAATGTTCTGGGTCTGAAAATAGGACTTTGGCCGAACTATTCTTTCGATAGTACAACTTTCCAATCTAATAGTTAATATATGAAAATATAACTACAAGCGTTTAGGTTAAGAACATTTAATTTCTTACGTTCAGAAGAGAAGACATCTCTAGATCATTGTTTGAACAGAAAATACAATCGGAGAAGCGAACTTTCTAAGCCCGGATTTATTATTCCAGACAAATATTTGGAAATTGAATTTGCTTCAGAAGTACTAACACTTATATATTCTTCCTAGTAGGTCATTTTTCTCTGGAATGTGTATCAGCTCAGTGACTGACAGATGTACGGAATGTGAATTTTCGTAGTAAAACGTTTTTAAGAAAGTCATTTCTTTCCTCATTTATAATTAGTGAGTTGAGAACGTGCAGCATAACGTTAGCCAGTGACTGTCCAAAATAAGCGACCAGCATTCTTGTGCCAAGCAATTATCCGAGGCGCTTCTGTTGGAAGTTAATACTAGTTTTGGAAGTTAATACTTGCGAGTCAAAAAATAGCCGCAGGTCCAAGCTGGGTCACCGTCTTGTGTTATTCGATTCCTGGACCAGAGTATAAATTTTCTAGCTCTACTGAAATTACCAACTGATTTTAAGTCGTTCACTTGTGTTACTCGTCAACTATGCTTAACACGTTGACTGCGATACGACCTACTGGTGGGTCGTGCTAGTTTTTCCTGCTGCGAAACGACCCATACATGGGTCATTTAAAAAAGTTTTAACAATCTTTTAAAATTAATGGTATATAATGGACCCAGTTAATGTTTGATATTTACAAAATTTCTAACGACTTTCGAATTTCAATTACAGTTGAGTACTGAAATTCGTGAACGCAGTCAACTATGCTTAAGTTGGTTGGTGATATAATTGGGAGCTGCATTTTGTAATCCTTCTTAATGAGCGGTAATTTTACCTCTTCATACTCAGCCCTCGCGAGTAAGCGCAATAATTAAGCAATTATTTTATACATAACAAAATACTAATTTCCTTAGTCAAAGTATCTAGCTTCTATCAGGAATTTGTTGGGTATTTAAAACCCATCGCAAACAACTCTTTGACCTCTGAAAAACGGTTGTCTTTCATGGTTTCGTTTTGCCCGGCAGTATTATTTTGCGTAGAGAAAAACTTGGTGATTGTTATAAATATTTGGCTAAACCTATTTGAAAACATGCGCAGGCTATTTTTGGGCCTACCTGAAATTATGTGGAAGAGGGCCTTTTGCCTTAAAACCTCGCCGTTTCCGCCGGCTTGACTTCCAGCCGTTGGACTCGAGGCATTGATGGACCAACTGAGTAATTTCTCTAGGTTGCCACATCGCCTCACCTCCATTTCTCAAGGTTGCCACATCGCCTCACCTCCATTTCTCAAGGTTGCCACATCGCCTCACCTCCATTTCTCAGGGTGCCACATCGCCTTACCTCAATTTCTCAAGGTTGCCACATCGCCTCATTTAGTGATCCTGTCTCAAGACTGTCACCATTTGGTACGATCAGGAAGAAAAACCATTGGACTCTAATAAACTGCCAGACTAAAGTAAATGAGACATGTGAGCTCTTCCAAAGGAGAATGTACTAATAATACCGTTAACTCTAGCAGAATAATTAGGTCTAGTATCACAATCAAATCTTACTTTTAGCCACCCACACAAAACGAAAGAAATGACACGAACGATGTTGACAGTACTTGAGCAAGAACGTCCTCACTCAAGGACCAAAACTCAGTAAAAGTTCCTTTAGCTCCATAGGAGTGAGTTGTGGGGTATATATTAGTGGAAAATAATTTTTTATTAAAAAATTATTTAATAGTTAATACTGTTCGTTAATTCAAAATAATTTTAATATTAGCAAATTATGCATTCTGAGTTGCCAGAAATTTAAAATAAGGAAAATTTAGTAACTGAGTATCTAAAGAGTGAAGTTGGGTGCTGCAGAACCGCTCGTCGACCCCTCATTTTTTCCAAAAATTCTGAAATAACTCTTGAATTGTAGCGTGAAGGTACTTTAAATTGGTCTCAAAATGAAACTCATAAAAAAAACATTGGCATCTCAGGATACTTTATTTCTAATCAAGCCTGATACATATGATCTTGAGCATTTGTTTTTCAAATGCCTTATAACTAACACTATATATAGGACACCATGACGGTTTCCCCCGTAAAGCCGGTACCCATTTCCGACACCTGAGTTGAGTGGGGTATTGTGCTTGAGCTTTCCCTTATACCCAACGGGGAAAATCGCCGCGCCAGCGCCGGGATACGAACCCTCGACTCCTACATGCAAGGGTGATCCCTTAACCACTGTGCCACTGCGAGCCCGTAATGTGAGAGCGCCCGTACATTACACGTTTTTCCATTACTCAGGGGAGTAAGTCCCCATTCTTCCACTGTATTTACCTGATTTTCTTAAAACCCAATGAACACGAATCCCAAAAGTTGTACAGACGTAGGTTTTTAGTCATATCGTAGTTGCTGCTAGACCTAGCTTAAATCTGCGGAAGCAAAGATTTTAAGAAAAATGTCGAGTTTGATTTTTGTCGGCCAAATCACAAACTTCACATCCTGTTATGTCGTCTGTGGAGGTGAGAAAAACCTAAAATAAATGTATTTATTACTGATTATGAACATTTTTGTGCATGCATGTAGAATGCCTTCCCAGACAATTATTTCACTCCAGAGTATGTTTCCTAGCTTCTTTTTTCTCTCGTCATCTCAGAAATGATTCGGTAGAAATTGCTTTTGCGACTTGAAGACTCATTGAATCTTCACAGACGAAGGATAAGCCCAGGATTACAAGCTGTTCAAGAAGAACTCACAATTACAGCGTTTTGGTAGCCCACATGCTAATTTTGTGTGCATTTTCGTGACTGAAAATGTTGGAGTTCAGGCAATATTGTTCGTTCTTACTGACAATGAATGTCGTTCCCGTGCATTGCCTCGAAAAACACATGTTTTGAAAACATTCTGGTTTCTCAACTATTGCACTCGCTCACTTGAAAGTGGTCTTGATTTTAAGCATAAAAGTTTTAATTTAATTAAGTACACAACACAAGTTTTTCCATCTCTCAACAGAGGAGGGAGCAAAGCTTCTATAACCTCCTCCGTGCTCGGTCAAATTTCTCATGAACTCTCACTTTGAACGAGTTCTTAGCTCTGCGCTATTGCACCTACAGACTTTTAATTACATTCAATTTGAAGCACATATACTGTGGTACACTAAAATACATTACGCAAGTTTTGCTGTGTAGGTAAATAGAATAAAACTCTCCTGACCCCCATCGTGTGCGTCGGTTCTTTTGAGGAATTTTCATTTTTATCACGCTCCTATTGAAGCGTGCATTTTAATCTCTCGGGTGAGTTACACGTATAAAGTCAAAGCCAAACATGTTGAAGAGTTGGTAGGATCAGCTCTACTAACTCTATTTACTCTGTCAATGTAAAATGGAGACTGAAAAGAAAGGAAACACTTTAATTTCAATGAAATTGACTAATAAAAATAGGGATGAAATGGTTCAATATTTCTTTACAAAAGGACCCAAATTGGTACCTAACCTACTCACGGTATACGGAATACGTATACTGTGAACCTACTATAAATTCCTTTTTAGCCACGTCAATGTTTGAATAAAACATTGAAGGAAAAATATAAAAATGTTCCCTTGGTTAGTTCCACATGTGTCTTAAAACTTGTAAATATCGCTCTCAAAGATTGAATGCGATCAAGTGATTTTAGTTGTCAAAATTTAAGAAAGATGTACACAGACAAGAAATCACAAACTCATTCAAACTAACATTAAGCAAACGTTTATGTAATGTAGAAGAATGACTGTGAGAAATTGGAAAATCAGTTTCATGCTTGCACATAAATTATCACTGATATGCAAGTGAGTCTACATGAATGGAAACATGCTCTACTGTACAAAGGATATGTGAATTTTTCTCCAAAAGTCATGCCGATAGAAAAAAATTTCAAGAATGGAAAACGAGAAAAGAGTTTGCCCAAGTTTATCAAGAAACGTGGTCCAGTGCGTTAACAAAAGAACAAATATAAAGATAAATGAAGAAAGGCACTTAGAATGGGTGTTTCTAAAAACTGTCATACGAATGTTAATACCCATGAGTTAAAAAAATTCACAGTACCTAAACATTCTTACATGCACACCCGCGGTTCAATCAACTAAAAGTCAGGTAATTAAAATTTATTTGTGTAGTTTTGCATGCTAGAAAATATTAAAAAATGTTATAAGGCAGCTTTAAAAAAAGAACATAAACAATTTTTACTCAAATCTCTCTGGACGGTGATTTTTGTCCTCTTTTCTTTATTTAGTCCTAAAGCCCCTGATGAATTTCGCGTGGAGTACCCTGTTACGAAAAATTAACTCGGTGTCATATTATATTGGAAGTTTGAAAACAAATTTATAAATTTTACACGACGTCAAATGAACGCCCAAATAGAGCTTATGATATTTTAGGGTAAGTAAGCTAAACTCGTTTTCCTCTAATTAGGAACCGCATGCGGCGTGCGTGCGGCGACCATCACTCAGCTTGAAACGTGATTCACGTGAACTGCAATACCTGGCTGAACAATGTGATTTGCCTCTGGTTGTATTAGGAACTCGTTTGCAATTATTCCTCGTCGTTTTTACTTAGAGGCGATGTTTTTGAAAATTGGTCTTTGGTTTTGTATGCTAGTGAAGGCTTAACTAAACAAAAATTTTGTTGTCTATGGTAAGGTAGTAGGTTTTTTCTGCAACTGTGTCTTCAAAACCAAGTTTTTACTATGTAAATGTTACTATTATAATAGTAATAAAAATGAACGATCGGTAACACGCGAGAAGTTATCTCTTGAGACTTGAACCATTAGTTAGGGTATTCTTTCTTCTTTGGTAAAGTTTAATTAATAATTTTTAATTGGATAGTACTGATATCAAAGAATTTTCTGGTAAAATTTTTGCCCAAATGAATGCTACAGTACTTGTACTGTGTAAAAATGATTGGAAATTACATTTGTAGTTAGCAAGCAAGAAAAAGATTTTTGTGTATGATTTGATTTAACTCTCATGGTTTTTTGAAATTTTCAAGTTGTCAGCCCTCACTTTCACTAAAAAAACTCACTCTCAAGTTTCACTGTCAGCCCTCACTTTCATGCTTCAAATGGTTTAATTTTAATTCTCAAGGTTAATAACTATTGTGTTAGCTAGTAAAGATATAAAGGCTAATGTTCAAACCTTATATTATACCATAAGTTTTTCAAGGATATGAATTTTTTGTTTCTTGTTCTGTATCTCTGCAGAAAAAATAAAAAAATTTTATTTTTTCTAGAATTGCTGTCGACAAAAATTTTTGTATTTGTTGAGAAAAACATCCTAATCAATTTTCAAATTTTTGTTGCTTGTATAATGTTAATGACATCAAAATGAACAACTTTTCATCAACGCACTTTTCATTACCAATTAATATTGGTCAATATGTATTTTAATACGCTCAAAGAAATTAAAACTTTGGTATTTGTGAAGCAGATTACAATAATTGATTGTCCAATTTTTGCTGCCTAAACATAGTTAATTAGATCTAAATAAGGTCAATATCGGGTTTAATGCGATCACAGAAAATTAAAATTCCATTTCAAAGAATCAATAGAATGTCATATTTAAAAACGTTTTTCAGGAATGACATTCTGCTCGCTGATGCGTTATTTGCTAGTTATTCAACTTTAAAGTTATAGGAACGGCGCTCGTGAAATTGGTTTCCCGCGCAAAAAAAGAGGGTGTTCCAACAATGACGCAAGTGCTCGGAGCGGAAGAAAGGTATTGTTTTTGCCATATATAATAAAACTTATTATTTGCCAACCCCGCAGAGATACTTTTAGGAAATTTAAGTTAATAACACAATAGAAATTAGAGGCACTTCAATAGTGAATCACTTGATTCCAGTTTCAAAATGGCAGCGACCTTATATTCCATAATGGGAACAGTATAGTGTCTTCTGTCTGTTACAATATGATAATTTGTGGTCACATTCAGGGCAGTTCATTAGATTACATTCTTCACTGGCATGAACAACACCGTGTGCAACAAACACTTTCAGCTAGCAGAATCGTCATCAAAATGACGTTTTATACATTCAAACAGGCTGGGAGAACAACCGCCGCATACACCTTCTACGGTCGCTGCCATTTTCAAACTGATGTCAAGCGCGTAGCACAAATCGAGTTCCGGTAACATTTTTGCCTTTCCCGCCAATGTCTTTGGGTGATAACTTATCATGTGTTATTAACTGAAACATTCTAAAAGTGGCTTTGCAGAGTTGGTAAATAATAAAAAAAAGTATGATAATATATTATAATGATTCTTATGCTCCGCCCTCTTGCGTCACTTTTTCGCCCTCTTGCGTCACTTTTTCGCCCTCTTGCGTCACTTTTTTGCGTCTCCGCCCACTTGCGTCACGCTGCAAAGGCATTTCATGAGCGCCCTTCCTATAACGCCACTGCATTTCATGAGCGCCGTTCAAAGTTAAATAAGTCGCAAATAACGCATCAGCGAGCACAGTGTCATTCTTGAAAAACGTTTTTAATTCTGTCTCTTTAGTGATTCTTGGGGGAATTTTCTGTGATCACATTAAACCCGATATTGACCCTAAATAATCAATTTTTCTTCTATGCACTTACTGTTGCAAATGAGTATTTAACAAGTTATAGCAGTAGGTTTAGTTTTGTCTTTGATGACAAAAGCGCTTGATTAAACAGCTCATCTAATTTTTAATTTTTGTTGCTTGAATCACGGTAATAAAATCAAAATAAACTACTTTTATTCTATACACTTTTTGCGGCAAATGAGTATTTTACGAGTTAGAGCGAGTGGTTTTATTTTTTGCGCGATTGAGCTGTTAAAGTACGTTCAAGTACTTTGTAATTTATTATTTTCCTGCCCTGCGGAGCCTGAACCCATTTCTAGGATCTTTTAGTTAACAACACAATAGAAATTATCACCAAAAAATGAGTTATAGCAGTATGTTAACTTTTGTCTTAGATGGCGGGAACGCACTCGATCATTCGAGGGCATTGGAAGGGAGCGCCCATTGCAGTGTTGCCATACGATGCGCTCAATGAATTACTTTTTGCTTCAAACACTAGAGTTTCGATAACTGATTTACCGCTATAACTCTTAAAAAACCTATTTCCGACAGAAAGTGCATAGAAGAAAACTTGTTTGTTTTGATCTAATTAACTTTGTTTAGGCACCAAAAAGTGGAAAATTGATTACTACCAAACGCTACACATTTACCCATTTGGAGATGTTTTACATGAATAACATTGTGCTTGCAAATGCTTAGTTTTGAGATATTTTATTTTGAATTTATAGGAACGTCAAATATAAAATTGAACAAACAGACATGTAAATAAGCTGAAATACGGTTTTTGACGTAACGATATGTGAGGTTAGGTTAAGCAAAGTTAGGTTAGTTAAATAATATATAATAAACTAACCCAGGTAAATCTAAAATAACTTAACTTAACCATACAGAGGCTGATGTCTCCTGCCAAAAAACTTGGCTTGGTTTGCGAAACGCCGGATGAGCTATAACAAAACTGCTGTTAATGCTATTCCTACCTGAACGTTATTTATGCTATATCTCAAAAAATTAGTATTTACGAGCACCATATCATTCATGCAAAACATCTTCAAATATGTCTGATAACCTAAATGTGGCAATAAAATATTCAAAATCATTGACAACAGCAAAATCAATATTGACCCCAAATTTTGTTCACCTAATCCATTATTGGTATTGCAGTCTTTAGCCAGTACTGCAGCAGGGTGACCATAAAAATAGTTTTTCCATTTCTAATAATAGTTCAGTTGTTCCTCAAATTCAATTTATCAAAAATCTCAAATCAGTTAGTTTTATGATGGAATGTTCCTTTGCTTGAAAATATTTTCAAGTCAGTAAAACTTGTAAGTTTTATATTTTGTCATTATATAAATTATAAGGTTGATAAACAGCAAGCAATACAAGGATTTTCACCTTCTTATGGAGGAAATCCCAAGAATTTTCAGGCCCAATTGTCCATTTTTTTTTTTTTTTGTTGAAAAGAGATCCTTAGGGGGTGGGGCTATTGTGCCCTAAAATTTTATGGGGCTATGGTCACTAGATCCCTCCCCATGGGGGTGTAAGGAGACCAAAAACCATGAATATTTGACCCCAAATAAAAGACGACAAAAAGAAAAATGAAAAATCTGACTTTTTTAGTTTGTTGACAATGTTTCAAGGATTCTAAAACTGTCTTTGGTTTTGTTGTAGCATACAAACCCATTGACTTGTATTCATTTGAAATATCAGATAGAATGACATAAAAAACATATGTTTCCCATTTTCTGAAAAACTTAGGCCAAAATTGTAAAGAACAAACGGAACAAAAATGTGTTTCTTTTTAAAAAAACTACATTTAATGGCTTATTTCAGAAGAATCTGTCTGCAAATATAAATTTACCATTCTTCAAGAAATGAAAAATGAACGGATTTTTTTTTATATAATTTATCCATGTATAACATGCAATTCACAGTGTTGATATGAAATTATGCATGTATGTTATTTGTAGATGATAATACAACATGAATATAGCATTCAAGTAAGAAAATGTCTATTTTATTACACTTTACCACAAAACATATTTTTTTTGCCTTCTAAGTAAAAATTTAATTTTCAACATAAAAGAGAATAGAAGTCAGTAAGTTTTTATGCTAGAAAAAAGACAGTTTTGGAAATTTTGGAACATTTCTTACTAACTAAAAGAATCCGATTTCCTAATTTGTACATTCCATTTCTTTCATCACAGTTCACATGAAAAATGTATATTTTATTTATATATAATTTACACATGTGATATGCAACTCACAGTGACAATATGAAATAATGCATGCATATTATTTGTAGATGATGAAACAGCATGAAGATAGCATTCAAGTAAAATGATGTCCATTATATTACATTTTACCAAATAATTTATTTATTTTGCTCTTTACGTAAAAATGTTTTCAACCTAAAAAAAGAATAGAAATCAGTAAGTTTTCATGCTAGGAAAAAACCGGCAGTTTTGAAAGTCTTGGAACATTTCTAACAAACTAACAGAACAGGATTTCCCAATTTGTAAATTAAATTTTTTATCACAGTTCAAAACAAACAATTTTGTATTTTTTAGTTAGGTATCAAAAATTGCATATCAAAAGATAATTTAAAAAACTGAAAACTTAGATCTATTAGTTTGTTTGAAATTTTACAAGGATTTCAAAACTGTCTTTAAATTTGTTCTAGCATAAAAACTCATAGACTTCTATTCCTTTGAAATATCCCTAAAAATGAACTAAAAACTAAAATTTCAAAATTTTTCAAAAAACTAAGGCTTAAATCAAAAAGTTACACAAGTAAAATATGTTTCTTTTCAGAAAATGTTTCTTTTCAGAAAATGTTTCTTTTCAGAAAATACATATACTCGCCAAATATTGATCCAATTGATCTAAAATTTGGCGAGTATAAGTAGTTTTTGAAAAGAAACATTTTACACCTCTAATTTTTTGATTTAGGCTTTGGTTTTTTAGAAAAAATTTAAAATACTAGCTTTTTTGTTCATTTTTAGAGCTATGTTCCCTTAACACATTCATGCATTTCTGCAATTAATGGTTAGTATGGTTGGTTAGGTTTTGAGTAGCAGAAAAGGGATATCAATTTTACTGCTCTAATACAGTTTTATACTTCCTAAAAAATGATATATAATTGCATGATACATTTTACCTGACATAAATTATTTCTCTGAAGAGGTCGCAAAACCAAAATGTCAATCATATATACTGGTGCGGGAATGAGCAATTTACTGACTGGTGCACATTTGGCCCAACATGTGGGGAATGTGTTATGGATTGAATTCAGCTTAGTACATGAGAATTTTTTACAGCATCGTTAAATGGCTATTTTCCATCCTAATATTGAACAGTTTTGTCTTGCTTTATCAAATGTAGGACAATTGAATTTCCATGCATTGAATTTAATAAAAATGCCTCACTCAATTTGTTCATTTGGTTTAGCAATGAATCATGAAAATGTAATAAAAATACAAGCAAAGAGGAACATGCTGAATCACAGCACAAATAGATACGAGTGCTTGCATGCTCACCCTAGCATCTTAACCTTTATTTGCTAACATCCATTGGCATTTGCAAATACATAGTGTATCAACACGTGAACCTTCATCAAAGCAGAAGCAGCATCAATTTATGTAATTATAGTTGAGTGATCAAATAATTGCTTGAGGTACAAAAGAAGTGAAACATTTTTCAGGGATCAATAATTTGATAGAACACTTTTTGTATCACATTTTTTAGCTGTATCATATTGGGTGTTTGAAAATTGAAATTTTTCTTGGTGATTGATGATAATGTTGTAATTATATGTATATAATTCCTGTTACACATTTACTGTAGGTACTGCATGGATGCTCCAGAATGGAGATAAATAATATTTGATGCTGATTATTTTATTTCATTTATGAAGCAATTAATAGAAATAAATGCATGTGTTGTTAAAATTTTTATTTCAGTTCCTTCAGATATTAGTGTTAGAGTAATTGATTGTTTTTTTTTATATTTGTTTGCAAATTGCATCTGTATCTAAAATGTGGGATTAACCCTTTAACGCCCAAGTGGACTCTACAGTCCTCTTTCAAAAAATCTCCTCAATGTATTGTATTTCTTGTTAAATTAGTTCCCTAATGTGTTCTTTGGAGTTCACTGCCGAGTGGCAGTTCCTTCCTCATCCTGATATCGGTGATAACCTGATGCCGGCGCCAGTTTAGTGACGGTGGTTGTGATAACCGTAATATGAGTACAAAAATGCAGACGTTAAAGGGTTGAATAAATTTTTATTATTAATACAAAATTTACTTGCATAATTTAGCCTAAATTTTTCAGAATTTGTGACAATTCTATCACATCCATGTCAAATTAATTGTCATGCTGGTGTGCACATTAGTATAGAGCAGTGCTTCTGAGCTGCACTGTAATAATTCTTATGTCTAGCCGAGAAAGAATCTGAAAGTCTTCCACCATGAAAGCTTTGAGAAGAAAATTGGAGCTCAGTGCTAAGGAAATTAGCTCTAATTTTGAGAAGAACAAATTTGACCATGCCAATGGTGTAGTGGAACTTCTGGTTCATATGGAGGTGAGTTTGAAATTTTGGTGCATGTTTACAAGAAAGTACGTGTGTTTGACTGTCACTTTTCTGGACCAAGTGAAGCAGGGACTGGTCTTGATAATGAAAAGTTTGCATAACACACATTTCAATATAAATAAAATGGAATAGCCATGCTAAAAATGTTGAAGACATCACAGCCATTATTTTGCTTTAATTTTTTGGTAGAGACTCTGTATTAATGAAATTCACATAATTGAGTCAAATTTTTGTAAAACCAATTAAAATAGGTTCAGTTTGATGTAATTTTGTGTAATAGAAAGGTTTTGAATGAGATCATTGAATTTCATGTATTTTACTAGGATGGAGAGATGTTAAGCATGTATGTAATTCCCGGTAACCAAATGTTAAAATTCAATACCATGCAAACTTATAAATTAGCTTATGTGCCTATCAAGTTGATTGTAATAATTTCTCTCATTAGGCTGAACTAATTTTCTCTTGAAGTATCATGTTATTAGTTCATTAATGAAATACAAAGGATTTCTAGCCTTTGCCTCATTTCTATTTATTTCCAGTCAAGCTCCAGCAAGGGGATGCTTGAGTGTATTGATGCACTGACAAAGATAGCGGTCACCTTCATCAGAGATGGAGACACAGCACCGCCTGCTGTACAGAAGCCTGGTATGGTCATAATGTTTATGTTGTGCCTTAATTTTGATAACTAATAATTTTAGGTGCTATATACCGGTAAGATCAGTCACATTCATTTCTATTGCTTATCTTTGTTGTGTTTGTGTCAGTATCTAGTTCTAGTCTAGGCAAATATCTAGTGTTTTTGATGCCATTGTTCATAGTTAACTTTTAAAGTTGGTAAAAAAGGTACATCAGTTTATTGGTGAAATGTGCATTAAATTTTCAATTTGAATAGACCACATCAGTATTTCTAATTTGACACAAAATTTGGATCAAGGAATTTTTTAAATTCAAATAAGTAATTATAGTAATTCTCTATTAAATCTATCCAGAAGCAGTTTCCATCCAAATTCATGAGTGTAAATCAGGCATGGGATTTGTCCTTAAGTTGTGCATGAGTAAATGAATTGAGATTAATCTCAATTTTATTTTAATAGAATGTTTTGATTGTCCTATAGGGTCATATACATACAAGTTAATCACCTAATAATCTTGGCATGAATTATTTGTGGCTGCCATTAAATTTCATTATCAGCATAAGATGATGCAATGTTTGTTTTCAATCTCCAGTGTTGAGATGATATTCATGTTGAGCAATCATGGAATAAGGGTTCCATCTAATTTGAGAAGTGCGTTTTTTATTTTTATCTAATTTGAAAGTGCCTTTTAATTGTTTGTGCAAGCTAGTTCAAAGGAGAAAATAAGTTTGAGGAATTATATGAAAAGAATTGTACAATTTATTTATAATATAAGGATTGGCTCATCCAATTGTAATGCATGAAAATAGAATTTACTCTAAATTTTTTTTACAGATGATTTGAAGGATGCTGTAGACAAATACAGAGAATGGATCCAGTTGCGCTATGCAGACATAATTAGCAAATTCACGGAGAGTCTTCATCACAAAAGTGAGTTTACCAAAATGATAGATGGGAATATTTGGTTTTGGTAAAAATATTTCATTTGTTCAAACTACTGAGATGTTTTTAATGTTCATTGATTGGCACATTCTGGTAATGAGTCTTAGTGAAACTAATAAGTTTTTTTTTAAACTTTTATCTTGTTTCATAAACTTCTTCCTGACTTGCTGCTTTCATCTTGTGTAGGAACACACCTTTTGCATAGATTTTCCATTCTATTACCCCCATACTAAATGTTGCCTTTCTTTGGAAACCTTTACCATGGTTAGTGCAGCTTAAATTCACGTATAATCTAATTTTTAAGAATGTAAAGGGTATCTCGTTGTAATACTGCAGTCATAGATATTGTGAGTTGTTGCTATTTACATGCAAGCAAAGAAAAATAATTTTTGCAACTTGCCTTGAGGTGCAACACCAGATGTTTTGCTCATGCCCACATTTCCATAATTTTCTTCATTGCCTATGGTTAACAAATATGTTTTGATCTAACTCAATTGAATTTCTTTCAGTTCACAATATCTACTGAGTTCACAATATTTACGAGTTTTGACATTTTATTCACTAAACAGCTCAATTTTACTAGTGTTTAAACTCAATGGTTTTGTGCAGAGTTTGCCATTGCTGAGAGAGCTCTACTAAGTCTCCTCACCATTGTTAAGGAACAGACTAGAGCTGAGGAGGCATTTCCTGTGAAGACGTACAAGGTAAGTGGTGACTGAGGTGCATTTATTTACCAGGTGGAGTCAACAGGAAAAAGTTGAAAGTTGTGATGTTGATTGTGCTTCTTTCACCCTCCATTCTAAGTCTGACTTCCTCAGGAGTTGATGAATTATTATTTATTGCCAAATGGGATGAATGATGGAGACTCTGACCAGTTGAGAGAATAGTAGTACTATTTTCTTATTATAGTTATTGGTTGTGAAATTTTAAGACACCAGTGGTATCACCAACCTCTAACAATGCCAATTTTGTGGTAGAAAATCCTTTCTGCATTGCTGTCCTCCACGATCAGCTGCCATAACCTCAAACAATGCCGATTTTGTTTCAGAAAATCCTTTCTGCATTGCTGTCCTCCACCATCAACTGCCGTAACGTGATCAAGACGATGCAGGACGTGCTGCAGCATGAGGACCTTTCCTTCTACACATTCAAGGTGACGATGCGTTGTATAATGAGAGCTATGTTACACTGCCATGCTGTGCATGATGTTCTTACAGTTGATGTGTCTCCAAAACAATGATGGACTTGTCACAAAGATCTGATTCTAGCTATGATATGGAACATACATTTAGAGCCTTCTCTTTGACTACTCGCTTTAGCAAGATGTGTATAGGGATATAATAACTAGAACATGGTAATAAGCATGACATTAGAGGAAGTTTATAGCTTGTTCAATGAGGAAGTAGCTCCATTTCCTCTTTGTAGAATTTGCTATTGCTTGAGAAACTAAACTAGGTTTAGTTGTCCACTGTGGTGATGGTGAGTTATTTGTGTAGATTTTCTGATTAGTCTTAAAAAGTAGAAGGTATACTGTGATTCATTCATTATATTGAGCTGTACTACATCGGAGATCGGGTATGTCTCTTGTGCGCTAAAATATCAGGTTGGTGCAGAAGTAATGTCCGATTTTTAGAACGGATGCTTAAAATTATATTTATCAATTATTTACCTTCTATTGTAAGTGTAATTCATTTCTATGCCATAAACTAAACGATTTTCTTTCAGATTATCTGTTACGTTCATATTTTTCATAAATATTAGCATCCATGTTTATCCTGAAGATCACATCAACAATGTTCTACTCTACGAGTTTCATAAAGGTGTTAATGAAAGTGTGGTTGCAAAATCTAACCAGAACACTCATGAGGATGATGTGAATGAAAGAAGTTGCAGGAGATGGTTTTCTCGTTTTCGAAGTGGTGATTTCACTTAAGACTTGCCATAACGGCAAGAACACTTGATTCTGATCAGCTTAATTGTTTTTTTGTCCGAGAATCCTACTGTTGCTACGAGCAAAATTTCAAGACAGAAGTGGCACACACAACCTGTTTCTAATTCCTTTTGTTCCGAGGACTACAGAACCATGTAAGTTAACTTACGTTAACAACGAGAGAAGAGATTGAAACAGAGTTTAATTTGTACTTGGATTCTAAAACTCCGGAATTTAATGAGCAAGACATTTATAAGCTTGTTGAAAGGTAAAATGAGGTCATTGAAAGCATTAGAAGGTATGGTATGTTGATGAATTAAAAAATTAACATTTCTATAGTCTTTGGCTTATTCATTTTTACCAAAGATCTTTAAATCGGACATTACTTATGCACCAACCTGATAAATGCCGCCGGATCTATTTTTGTGGAACAGATAGAAAAGACAGAAAAGAATGTCATTTTCCAGTCCTACATGAAATTCAATAGAACTTTACCATTAAAGACTAAATGATAATACAGTGAGAAAAATTCTAACTGCTAGTAATGAAATAATTAAGGTCTAAAAACCTTAATATTAAACTAATCTCCAATTCTTCTTCAGAGAAAAAATAGGTTAGAGATGTACACAGGTACCGATGGCAGCAATAGAAGAAACATTTGTTTTAACACTGTCTGTTTGGCTCTTTGAAACCATCTTATCTTGTATTTTGAAATGTCTACTCCGAGTACTGTTATCTGAAAGGATTGAATGAATTCTTTTAAAATTTCCATGCATCTTTAGTTTGTGTGAGCGGTGTTAATCACTTAAAAATCATGTTATGTCCTGAGGTAAACTGTCAAGAAGTAAACAATCTTGAGAGAAATTGTTTTTAGGGCCAGAGGGAATACTGCCCGACAAAATATCACGGGGTCAATCGCAGGTATGAAACGGGGTGTATCAGTTGCTGTAATAATCACAACAATTAAACAATGTAGGACATTTGATAGGCAAGGTATGCAACACCCGAGCAGTAGCACAACCTTCTGTTAGCACGGCTGCTGGGATCCGCCTACTACGCTTCACAGGGTCAGCAGGGCCAAGTAAAAAGAAGACAGAACGAACATGCTTGTAAAATGAATTAGGCAATGACTGGAAAAATGGAACGAGAACAGAAGCTGGATTGTAAGGTAGTCTTGGGAAGTTAACTTGCCCAATTTTCCTACTGCTTGGTTATTTGAAACTTGGTTATTGGACTCTAAATGGAAGAGCACAAATAGCCTTACTAAGAAAGAACTAGGTACACTCGTACAAGACAGTATTACTGTAAATATTTTTTTCAGTGCTTCTTAAGGCTACTATGTTTTGAGTGCATTTCTTTTAAAATTATTATTTTGATGGTTTTAGGTTGTGGCATTGGGGTAAGTTGGCCTGTATTTGTAGTATAATTTCATGACATGTCTCTTTTCATGAACTGGATCATGGTAACTACGAATGTACTGTTATTAGGTAATTTGTGACACCTTCAAAAAATATGAGCTCATTTGTTCGTGTGAATTTGAAATTTGTTTCTTGCTTGTGTTAGCTAATTTTTCAGTTAAGAAGCAGTTCAAAATTTAAAACACAAATAGCTATGGAAAGACGTGCATCGTCAGTTCTTGGCTACTTCTGTGAGTATTGTCTCACTGTGGTGTCAAGAAATTAGAAATATCAATTCCTCATCTCGAGCAAGGACCGCGCATTACTTCTTGAGTGCCTATAGCGATAAGTTGTACCCCACTTTCTTATTCGATTTTGGTTACATCCAGACATTAAGCTCGATGCTGCGCAAAGAAGACAGCCCGAGCAGCACGATGGTGTACAAGGCAAACTTAGTGACTCTGCTTTTGCTTCTCGACCTCCCTGCACCGTACAAGAATCTTCAGTCTCTGCCGCTGTGGTGCTCTCGCCGACCTGGTAAGTTTCCATGGTTTATGAGGCCCTTCACTTTTTTTTTTGCTCATTTTTATCGCGTCACAATTCACTCGAGCGGACTTGGGTAGTGACAGCGGCGAGATGGGCGTAAGGGTTTGAACCAATGATGTATAACCCCTTCAGAAACATTACTGGCTCGTGAATGCACTAAACCCTAATGTGCGTCTTGTAGTCAATTGCTGGCTTTCCAAGGGCGGGAACTGAGGATTATCTGTAGAATACACGCTCAGTTTGTGTACATAACATTTGCCGTTCTCACTTACAGAAGAGATTTTGACCATAGATTTTATTTTCTGAGCTATTTTATTGAGCAAAATATTTTCCAGGTGTAAATGAAAAGCTAAATAATTTCCTTTTTCAAGCACATGATAATAAATGTGCATGTATGGCAGTTGCCAAACATTGATGAAATAGTTACCTTGTTTTTACCGAGCACTGGCAGCAATGTTCGTAAAGGTACCGAGCTTGGGAGATGGCGCTTTGCTCTGGTTTCTTGAGCAAAATTACGAGGGGAGTGAGGGGTGTGAGATGCTGAACTGTTGGTCTTGGTAAACATATCAGGAATTATAGAAGAAATATCTTATTGTATTGCATGAGCTATGTTCTTGTATACTCGGTTAATAAGCCTTTCTTTGTCTGACGTACTGATGATGGGGGCACCGAGATAACAGTAAATGCTACGAATCCACCTACATTTTTATGAAAATATTATCACGGAAGTCATGATGACACGGATTCTATGCTCCTGTAGGGGGGTTGCAACTATTGTATCAGTGGGAATTAGCATTCCTTAGAGGAAAAAGTGAGGTTCCAGGTTAAGTAGTTTTTTTGTCAAATTAGAATAGGCATCTGTTTTGAAATGGACCATACTTTCTCAGTTGACTGCAGTTCTGTTTTCCAGCACCTACTACTGTACTTTCTTCTTAAACTTTGATTTTGTTCCATAAAATTCGTTCTCAACTTACTATTTCTATGCGCGAAAAGTCTTATGTAGGAGCACACATAGTGCAAAGCTTTTGCGTTCCCTAACCTCCATACCAAATGGGGCCTTCATCATTCCTCTTTGGAACACCTTTATTGTGGTTAGGGAGGTTTAAACTGACTTATTGAATCGTATCCTGATTCTGTTTCGTTTTTCATGTTTTCAGAAACTTCAGCTCCTAAACGAAAGAAACGCAAGCGGCGCAAAGAGACCAACTCTACCCTACGAAAAGCCAAAAAGAAGGAGAGAGAAAGAGCGTCTGCTAAACTGTCTAAAAAGTACCAGAAGAGTAAGTATGAGGAGGTTATACAGCAAACTCTTTATGGGGATGAAATGGAACAAAAGAACGAGGAGGACGAGAAGAACGTGGACGATGAGGAAAACGTGGACGATGATAGCATTTTTGAGGAGCAAAAAGACGATTCTTTACTTGAAGTTCTGGATGAAGATGAAGTACAAAAGAAGCAGGACGACGAAGAATTCAAAGCTGCTCAAAAAGTGAAGAAACCTAGAAAGCCTCGGAACCGAGGAATAGAAGATATTGTGGACGATGCTCCAGAAGAAAGCATAGACCCAAATTACGAGCCCATTGGCCAACGAAAAAAGTTCAAAACCTCTAATAGGGATAAATTGCTGCCATTCGACATTGATGAGAATATGAGTCTGAAAGACCTCCTAGGTGAAATGTCAGATGGCGAAAATGAGGAGTATGAAGACGAAGAAGAGAGTGGACCTGTGTTTGTCTACAACCACGACCAAGGTCGGCAGCACCTCACCAAGATATGGGAGACGGTCATGAGCTACTCTCTCAATGAAGAGCTGTACAAGCGCTGCCTCGTCTTCATCCCCGAGAAGGTTATGAAGCATTTACTGGATCCCATCAAGCTGACGGACTTCTTCATAACCAGCTACAACATGGGTGAGTTACTCAATGAATGACCAAGAGCTTATGCTGTGTGCATGGATGTCAATGCTAGACCCAGTTGCTAGGGGTATGTTTTAAGCTTTAGTGCTCTTTAGATGATTGATTGCGGTATATGTTATCAAAATTGTGCGCAGTCAATCGGATTCCTACGCATAATTCGTTTTATGTTCTAAGCAGTGCAGAGATATTCGTAAGACGCTGTTTGAGAAGCCCGGTTTTGACTCAGCTATTAACGTGAAGTGGATTGTAATATTTGTTATGCTCAACGTCTTGCCGTGCTAATGATGTAATTAGTTTCACTGTCTCATAAATTTTTGCCTCCTGGTATTTTTAGTTGGCGATAGTTATGTCTATAGTCAATTCATTTTCGTTCAGCATTTTTAGTAATTTTTGTGCGTGCGGTTGGGTCCACTTGTCAATTTTTTGATAAATCCTGGCGCATTTAATTGAATTTGCACAGTTTTCACTGTTGGGGAATTTCAATTTCTAACATGCTGTTTCTATTTTTTTTTTTCAATTATAAAATTGTGTTTGATAATTTGTCGCCTTATCGCGTGTTCCTTCTTGTACAGATGCGATGTTTCCATAAACTTACTCTTTGCTTGTACGCAAGATTATTTTTCATTTTTACTTTTTACAGGCGGCGGAGTTAGTCTCATGGCCATGCACGGAGTTTTCTTGCTCATGAACAAACATAACTTGTGAGTATGATGACAATCTTTTCTTTAATTCTTGTGAAAGTTTTTGTTCAGATTATGTTCAAAGACATTGAGGTAGACAGTAAAACAAAAGTATTCAAATTGCGGCATTGATTCCCGTTTTTTAAAGAGTATTTCGACGACATGACATACCCTGATCAATTACCCTCTTCCTGGAGGGTGAAGATTCGGGTGAGATCTTTGTTGATTCGAAGACTTACCGTCCACTTCGTCTTTATTATGTAGATTTGTTAAACATGGGAAAAGAAATAACCCTGAGTAGCAGAAGGGGGAAGTTCTTTCAATTCACATTGGTTCATCCGCGGTGCAACAGTGAGGTGTTTCTAAATCTTCTAGACACTTGTTATGGGAAAGCCAGATGCGGACACTGCAGAAGTTGCGGTGGATCTAAAGTGTCTTATCCCTCTTCTTTAATTTTCAAATGTTCTTCTTGCCCTTGGTGAACGGGTGTCTTAGACCATGCATTCGCTTGCCTGTTGTATACATCACATTTTGAGCAGAAGGTGATCATTCGCTAAAGCTCTTAGTTCAGATCGCCGCAGTACTCTCAAACCATCTTCCATAATTCGGAAAACGCTTGTTCTGTTTGAGCTTTTTTCCTCATTTGGCAGAACTCCGATCTTTCTACTGGGAGTTTGTAAAGAAATGTTACTCACAAATTAATTCTTGCCCATAGTTTATCTTTGTTCTTATGTCTCAAACTAGGCAAAACGAATGACGCAATTGCACCACCTCACAAGCACGTTCGCGCTCAGTTGCTCTGCCTCTATACTTGTGTATCTTCCTTCTATTCCTTGAACTCAAACTAGGCGGCTGTTGTTGCAGCATGACAATCCCTTTGTTAGTATTATTCCCTATTAGGCGAATAAAAATACATCTATAAACCAGATATATTGAAAATACAAAACTACGTTGAAAATGCCCCTAGCTTATCATTTGTTCTTGTATGAAATTACTAAAACAGTGACAATATTGTGAAGTTAGCTCAAAAATACTGAAAATCTTGACTTGGTTTAACATTTAAGATCTACTCTGAATTGGGTTCTTTGGTTAAAGCTACATAAATTGAAACATCTTGCACATTGGTCAAAGCTTTTTTTCTTCAACACTCAATTTCAGCATTTAATTTTCAGAACCGCACTCCGTCAATTAACTATTTATTCTTATACGCAGTGTTTTAATGTGACAGTCAATGCCTGATCACTTGAGCCTCGCATTTATTTTTCTTTTCTCCCGAAATCACCCTAAGTTCTGTCGAACTCTTTCATAAGAGTTCAACTACTAATCTTACTAGCTACCTTGACCAAAAATTGAAGCACTCTGCTTACATTCACTTGTACAATACGCAACGTAATTTTACTGTCATCCTCTTGGGCGATTTGTAGGATATTGGCCTCATTCCTTGTTTTAGCAAATTCTGCTCTATCATAAAACCCGCTACGCACGAATTCAATGGTCTTATTACACAGCAGATTTTATGAGCTGTTATTTGATTTCTCAAAATTTTTCTGAAGTGTTTTTAGGATCTTGCCCTTTCTTTGTAATTTTTGCATACCTAGCTTAGCTCACAACAAACATTTCGGTTTTCACATTCATTTTTTTTGCCTGAAGTCACACTTCTTGTATATCCTAATTCTAGGCTATCAGTATTCTATCGGAAATATTGGTGTGCAACGTATTAATGCCTTGTTTTCGTATGGAGAGATTAAGCAACTGTAATTGACCAAAACTACACTTGCATTCAAATGTATTTGCTCACCAACAAACTTTGCCGGCGCAATTGTGCCTCTTAAAGCATTCTTTTATACTACTTCAAATGTACACATCTGTCATCTGTTTCTTCTTCGAAGCCTATTGTATCTCATTGTCTCATGTTTGGAGGTGTTTTCCAAACGCTTTTCCTCTCTACTTCTGCCCTACTTCTTGATGTGACCAAGTGCTTCCCTTTGCATGGCTTTACTCTCCCATTTATCTGAACTTATCACGTCCTTTGCTGTACGTCAAACAAGATGCAAACCACGCACCTCATTGTGTCTAATAAACTCTACATCTAAAAATTGTTCTCACTGCATGTCAGCAATCTCATTTCTTTAACCCTCGTTTTTCTCTAAACCATTGAAATAATTGCTAACCATAACAGTTCATTCGTTGCTCTATTTTCAACACTACGTTTCTCATGCAATGTCTTCAGATTGTGTCCTATCAAGTTATTGTATTGGTCTACATTCTTATCCACTTCCTATATGAAAAAATCTATCTCAAATTAATGAAAACGTGAACTAAAAATCATTTCAATTGAATGTTTGTCTTTTACTAAGGCGATACATGATGCAGCAGTCATTCAGGTCATTTCAGTGAACAATTCCGCACCGCTAATTATTTTATCGCTCAATTTAAGTACATCCAAATTTCCCTTCGCCGCCTTCGTTCTTTCACTCAGCGTTTTTGTTTATTGTACCTACTCTATTTTTATACATTCAGATTACATCAAAATTTTACATCAGTATTTGTGTGCCTGGAAATGGCGCAGCCGTCTTTTTTTCTGTTATCCTTTGACGTGAAAAGTATAGCAAATTGCATCTTAGTCACGCTATATGATTATTGTTGTCAATTTAAGTTGTTCAAGATTTTAGTTCGCGTTTTGTAAATTGTAAGAGAAAAATAGAACTTAAACTGAAATGTTCCGTGCCGCCATTTTTACAGCAATCCATCTCTTGACATTCGCAGGCACTACCCCGATTTTTATAACAAAGTTTGCAGCCTGCTGGAGCCGAGCGTGTTCAACGCTCGCTACAAACCTCGGTTCTTCATGCTGCTGAACGTGTTCTTGTCGTCGTCCCACTTGCCCGAGTACATGGTGGCAGCGTTCGTGAAGCGCCTCTCGCGCTTGTTGCTCTTTGCGCCGGCCAACTGCTCGGTGCTGGTTGTCAAGTGCATCACGAACGTGCTTGCTCGCTTCCCTAGCCTCAAGGTACTCTACGACGACGAGCAAGAGACGTCCGTCGCGTGTGATCCTTATGACGTCACTCAAGCAGACCTCATGAAAACCAACGCTAGCAAAAGCAGCTTGTGGGAGGTAGCGACTGTCAGTCACAAAGCTCCCGAGAAGCTCTACAAAGCTGCGAATTTCATCAAACGCGAGATTGAATTAGAAGATGTTCCACTCAATAATCACTTGGAAGTTGAGTACGAGGAGGTAAGTTATATTTTGCTCATGGTTTAAGCAGGCAAGTAATTTTACTTCTCGGCTAAGTAGAATGTTGAAAGTCTGTTTTTCTGGGTAAACACATAAAGATGTAAGTTTAGTAGGTAGTGATGCATAGGATATATTTTAAAATGGCCTTTTTTGATCATCTAAAGACGTGAAGTTGAACTTTCTGATGAACGCGAACTTGCAAATGTTCCTGAATCACTTCTATATTCACTTTGATCACTTGAAATGTCGTCAACGTAGTAAAGAATTATTGAGCACAGAGTAAGATGAATTTCTAAATTTGATGGCAACGAAGACGCGTCAATGACCCTATGTAAAATAATACAGTATCAAACCTCTGATATCTCGCATTAGTGTTGGATTGGCCAACGAGGCAATCGGTTTTGGATAACTAGACTTGCGTCCAATGCTATGGAGATAGGCGCTCGCAGGAGGGATTCTGTTAGGTTGCCTCACCTGTTGGTAGATAAGGCTTCGACACTTCTGTCTTTCTTGCCCATTTAATTTCTTTTAGTTTCCATACTATCTTCACTATATCATTATTAATTTCTTATAAACTAATGAGGTCTTATCTTTATTTTCCGTCCCAACTCGCTGATTCTGTGCGCAGGTATCTTGCGTAGGAACATAACTTGTGCATGTTACCTGTTTTCGACAGTTCACTCTAAATGGTCGCTTCTCTCTACTGTCTTGATCACCTTCATTATGGCTGGGGAGGCTCAAACTGAAATATCAACACCTGGCTAACTTTGAGACCAAGAATTGATTATGTTGAAAGACCACAAGTTTACAGTTAGTATTTGATGGTGGAGCGAGTCAAGTCAGATGAATGTTGCGCAATGTCTCCCCAGGAGAATACAACTACTGTATCTATGAGAATTAGTGCTCCCAGGGAAAAAACGTACTTTATGTTGAAAATTAAGTTTTTTGTTTCGTTTTTCTTGTCTTGTTTTTCAGTCTCTACTGACCTACTTCAACTTCTATTTTGTCGCAGGACCTTTTTTCTCAATTTACTGTTTTTATGCGCAGGAGATTTTTTGTGGGAACACACCTTGTTCGTATATTCCATGATCCCTAAACTCGATACTAAATGGGGCGTTCATCTTTCCTCTTTAAATATCTTTGATGTTGTACGGGAGGCTCAAACTAACTTACAATCAGTCAATTGCTGCGCACATTTTTTTGAAAAAGTGGTTGAAGAAATCTTTTCATCCACTATGTGCAAGTAGTGAGTGTTCATGACTCGAAGGGACCTGCTTTCATCGTCTAATAATTGCTTGAAAATGAACAAGAAGCCGAAAACTGAGCACAAACGGGTCTTGAATTGCGCTTATGTTGTAGCTAGTTGTAATTTTATTTGCAACGTTAAAAATGTTGGTAAAATATTTGTCAACTAGCTTCGTATCTGGTCGCTCTGTTTGAATTTTCTGTCTAATCAAGTTAAAGTTGTACATGTCATATCTAAATTAGTGAAGCGAATTTAAACGCCGGGTGAAGTGATCACTTCTCATGCTGGCTAACAGCAAACACTTAAACGTCAATTGGCTTGAATCTCCTGTGCTTCGTTTCTGCCGGTTCCGTTGAAAGCATGCTCATCTATTTTCGAAGATGCCCCGTCATTTAACCCATCCATGCTCTCTAAGACTAAGATTATGCACTATAAGTAGGTAACCATTATAATTCTTGTGATATTATTTAAAACTTTTATTGTTTCGAGATATATCATGTAGTTCTCTAACCAATGTGAACAATATTGTTAATCCCCCTTTCTAGCGTCGCCATGCCTTGAAAGACATAACTACGTCAGCCGATATTATCGTTTCCGCAAAATACGCGAGTGTTTCCGCCGCATATGACTTGGTGATTGAAATTGAGACGGTTTTAAATTCTTCCATCTATCGGTAATTTTACTTTTCAATTGAACTCAAAATTGTTCTTGTGGACCTTGATGTCAATCATATACGCTTCTTTTCGACAGCTTGATCACATGGATGCTGAAACGGCCGAGAAAATAACGAAGGTTTCAACAAACTTCCAGCCAGTCGAGAAACTCGTGAACAACCCAGCCAGCAACTTCCAAGTTTTCCTCGACTTCAATAAATAGAGATGAAAATATTTCTTTCATTTGAATATTACACCTGTGAACGTGTGTCGCAACTGAACATTGTCCAACTGTCACACGCGGGCGGTCTTTTACCTTCGTAGAAGAATGAGATTGTGTCTGGAGTATAGATTTAATCGAAAAAATTTTGATTCACTTTTGAAATGATTTACAGCTGTAAATTCTGACGCATTAGTTTGAATTTCTTCATTCTATATTATTCGCAAAAATATTTCAAAATCATAGGACTTGCATCAACAAGAATTCTACATTTCTTCAACTCAAAAATATAAAATTGATAAGCCTAAACTGTTGAACAATAACGTAGTTGAATAATCGTTCGTGAATCATGACAATCTTTTTGCTTAAAAATTCATCTCATTTGAATGCGCATTATGCTCCAGTTGTTCCAGCCATGGCCGCTATCTTGAATTAATTCATTTCTCAGAAACTCAATTTATCAATAAACACGAAAACGCAACTTGAAAAATAAACAACTATTGTAGAAGATGCTGAAAAGAACTTCTATGAGAAAAACGAAATAATTAAAATTCTACCCATAACAAATCAAAGTAACTAGTATAAAGTTAGTTAGACTCACCCCAATCCTTTTCAAGGTGGAGGATGCCACCGGATATAACTAGTAAGAGATATATCAAGTTATCAATAAATTTTACCAATTCGTTCTGTTTATTTCTGATTTCGCAAAGATCCGAGAAAATACACGATTTCTTTTTCATACCCAATAAGAAATGTAAAAAGTTAGCATGAAGTGACTCGAAAAAAAGTGACCTCATGAAGTGACCTCATGTCGCTAAGAAATTCGAACACTATCTCGGTGGTAAATTTGCGCAGAATATAATGAGTACTCGTACGAGTTACACAAACAAAACAGCTCTAAAATACCATACATCAATTTCTATGCTTGATAAAGAAGTTTGTTACGGAAGTTTTGAGCACAAATTGTTATCGATAAATCAAATTTATGCAGATAAGTGACGCAGGTATAAAACATGACCCAAACGTATGTTATAAGTGTCTTTCCTATGCTATGACAAGAATTATTTTTCTACGATATGTGACGCCGTACGTGGCACATACCTCAGAGGTCTGAGAAGCATTTTATTATTAAACAAAGCTACATCTGTTCTGTGAAAACGTTAATTTAATTCTAAAACGATTTCAATTTAATTCGTCTACTTAATAGGCAAAAAAAACAATCGTAAACAATTTCTAGACATAAGTGGGTAGATCAAATTTGGTAATCACATTTTCAAGGCTGCTGAGGTGACAAAATGCATTATATTTTAAGACAAAGCATTCACTTCATTTCAGCGACTCGAATGTTATTTTGATCACTTCTGCCAAGATTTGCGATCGATACCCTTATGGGCAGGAACGTGCGAGTTTCTGCAAGTGCTTTCGTAGTCGCAGCCGGTAGTGCGCCAGAAGTAACATTCTCCAGCATCCGTGGGGCCGCGATGTGTGCTGCAGCAGCCGTTATCGGAGGCGGACGACCCGTAGCTGCTGCAGGAGGGTGTACTCATATAACGCAACGCATAAACACAATCACTGCAAACGAATCCATAAGGGAGTGGCACGAAAATGATGCACAGTAAATTTAAGAGTGAATCGCGCGAAGCAGGGAAGATATGAGAAGTTTTCTCATTAAATCCACAAAGAATTATTAATAGTTCAACACCGTGCAAAATTGAGGCGATTCATCCGTGGCAGCGTCCTAGCAGAAAAATGCTGAAACACGACGTTGTTACTTTTAGTCTCATGTCAAAGAAATGAACTCCAAACAATGACGTAAGGCGCCCAAGAAACAGCTCGTAAAAATTTGTAAGCCCTGGTCCATTTACATCAGATGCCTAGTGTGTGCAGATGACAGCCAGGAAGACGTTGTAACATATCAAGGCAAAATGTAATGTCTTCACCGGAGTTGAGGAGATGTGAGTTCGAGCCCTCAAAAAATTTCCGACTAAGGCAACGATATCTTTTGAGAATCTTCGTAACTAGCTGAACAGGCGGTAGTAAAACATATCGAATATTTTTAGCATAAAAGCTCAATTAAAACTCGAACCACTGATTTTCTCCCACCTACGTCTTCCAAAGCCACCACAAACCACACTCTGGGTGTTCCAATGTTAACTACGGATCGTATGTGGACACATCACTGGAGTTATGAATAATTTGAAGCCGCCGCTAACAAATTTGAAAAGCTTTCATTCGTGAACATAATCTACAACTGCTTAGAAAACTACCCATCATTTTTACTACAGAAATAATAATAATAATAAACTCATTTAATGACAGCTTCGGTCATAGACCATTTGGCTGTCGCTTTGGCGATTTTGCCAAAGTTAATATCGTATTTTGAGTATTTAAGATTTCAGAAGTTTTGCAAATGTTAAGCAGCGAGCGCCATGATCCAGAAATTCGTTTGGGCCTTTCTATTTTAGGTTGGTTTACTTTACAAGATAATATAAATGAGCAGGTAAACATCACAATACGTGGGCGAGTTCGGGGTATTTCAGTATTGTAGCCACATACAAGACACACGTTTGCTAGTAGTTCAACTACCAAGACCAACACTGCATGGTGAGTCTCAAACTCCCAATATCAACCTTCACATACCCCTGACAAAGAAAACTAATTTATAGTTACATTGGTGACACACATAGTTTTTAATTCAAAATATGGTTCACACACCAAAAAATATAATTCAGCCCTCACACCATCACTATTATCATAAGTGTCACAAATGATCCCAACTTGAATATCCGCCACACCAGGCATCTTTCGGACATTTCGGGCAGCCAGACCCCTTGAAGGTTTCAGCTGCCCACCCATTTATGGCCGAGCGCCTTACCCACGCTGAAACCCCCCCGAGGTACCAACGCAGCACGCCCAGCCATATTGAAGTTCCCTCATCAACAGTCTTCCAATACGATATCACGCCTGGCCATAGTGCGCAGTATCCTCATGCACGTGTCTCATGAGTGCCGGAGTTACATCTTTCTTTCGCAACTTCATTATATTTTCCACGATGGTAGGCCGCTTCTGAACCCATGAATACGTTCCTGGAGTGAAGTATGGCTGGACAGGTTGTGTAGGAATATTGTACTGGTTTAGGACTTCACGGAGTTTCATGATGACAGATTTCGATGAGCGCTCACGGCTGCTAAAGAACAATTCTGAGTTTGAGTTGTAAATACACCGGTAGGCAGGGTTGAGGAAGTGACATTTGAGTTTGAAGTAGCACCGAAGAAGCTGTTCTTTTCTTCTGAATTCTAGCTTAGGTTCATTGGTGAGGATGTCCAAATTTTGTACAGGCGTAGTCATGAAGGCACCAGTGCTGATGCGCATGGCCTCATTCGTGATGACATCGAGCTCTTTCAATGCTGTTGCGTTAGCTGATCCGTAAACTAAGCAGCCGTAATCAATCTTTGGACGGATTAAAGATCTGTATAGTTTCATGAGGATTTCTTGATCTGCTCCCCACGTGTAGGAGGAGACAGATTTCATTAGATTCAGATCATTTTTGCATTTAGCTTTTGTTTTTGGATATGTGCGGTCCAGTTTAGTTTTCTGTCCCATTCCAGTCCTAAGAATTTTGAGTTTTCCACGTTTGGTATAATGTGATCTTTCACTTTCAGCGTTGGTATAATTACTGGTTTGTTTCCTTTATAGAATTGCATGGCTGTGGTTTTGGAGGTTGAAAATTTGAAGCCGTTATGTTTGGTCCATCGGGTAACTCTTTTGATTGTTGTTTGCAGTGTTTCTTGAACCCTAAGTGCACTATGATCAGCAAAGGCGATGAGCAGGTCGTCCACAAATAATGAAGCAAACACTTCCTCAGGAATCTCTTTTGCCAGTGAATTGATTTTCATGGCAAAGAGGGTGACACTCAACGTACTGCCCTGTGGTGTCCCATTCGCCAGTTATTTAGGAGACGACAGTTGATGTTCCACTCTCACCTGGAATGTGCGATTCCTTAGGAATTCCCCTATGAAGTTCGGCAACCTTCCTTTCAAGCCTGCAATTGCCAGATCCATCATTATGCCATGGCGCCACGTCATGTCGTAGGCTTTTTCTATGTCAAAAAAGACTGCTAATACATATTTCCCTGCGGCGAGCGATTGTCGGATGTATGTGTCAAATCTGATGAGATGGTCGATTGTGGCACGGTGCTTTCTGAAACCACACTGTATGTCTGCAAATATTTTGTTATTTTCAAGATATTCTATTAATCTTCGGTTTATCATTTTCTCACATGTCTTGCATACGCAGCTTGTCAGCGAGATGGGCCAGTAATTTTTGGGGTCTGTGTGGTCTTTGCCAGGCTTAGGAATAGGCAGAATGATGGCTTGCTTCCATGGCTGGTAAATGTACTCTTCCATCCATATTTTATTGTAGATATTCAGCAGGTACTGATGTGCGTTGTCTGGCAGATTTTTGATCATAAGGTTACCAATAGCTTCAGGTCCTGGGACTGTATTTCTGTTGCTCTTGATTGCTGACAAAAGTTCCTCGAAGGTGAAACGGCTGTTGTAAGGTTCGTCGTTCTTGCTTGTTAGGCTCATTGGTATCTGTTCAATCTGTTGCTTATACTGACGGAACTCGTTAGAATAGTTTTCATCGCTGGAAGTGTGGGCGAAGGTTTGAGCTAATTTCTCCGCGATGGTTGATACGGTTGAAAAAAGTTCGTTTCCTTCTTTCAATATTTTTATTTGTCTCTTGGCTCTGCTCCGGATTCGGTTCACCTTCTCCCAAATATGGCTGCTCGGTGTGGTTGTGTTGAGCGATGACACATACTCGCGCCAGCTATTCTGCTTCGCTTCTCTGAACGTACATGTTGCCACCACTCTCGCCCTTTTCCATTTCAGCTTGTCTTATAGCGCATTCGTTCGCTTGTAGTCCCTGTAACACTTCTCCCGGTCTCGCCACACTCTCCTGCACTCAGTGGTCCACCAGGGCTTTGCATAGTGTCGTCGCGTCTTGTTTGCGGAATCCATTTACCTGCCATAGACCTGAATCTAACGTAAAGTTCCTTAACAGCTGCTTCCGGGTCTTCTGGTAATTCCTGCCGATGTTCTTCTCTCCATATCGAGTCAGTCCGGTATTCCTTCCAATTACCCTTTTTAAAATTCCACCCCACCGTTTCATTTCTCCCGTCACACTGCTGTACGGTGATTGACAAAGTAATTGGGAAGTGGTCACTACTGAATACTGAAGACAGTGCTGTAAAATTTACGTCGGGCGTTATGTCAGGAGAGGTTAGCGCAAGATCGATCACTGATCCAGATATGTGAGTAGCGGAGTTGTCATTTATGATGTTGAGATTAGTCTTGGTGAGGGTGTTCTGCACTAAACGGCCTCGGCGGTCTGTTGTCTTGTTTCCCCAATCGGTGTGGTGGGCATTGAAGTCCCCCATCACCACAACCGGCTTGGGTAGTGCGTTCAAGGTGTCTGAGAGTTCTTGCAGGTCAACATTTGCTCCTGGTGGTAAGTATATAGATGCTATTGTTTTAATTTTATAGTGCGTCAGATGAATTCTTGCTCCTTTGATCTGTAGCGACGATTGAATCTCAATTTCTTGGGTCGGTACTGAAGAATGAATACATAATGCAACTCCTCCGTGATATCTATGGTTGTAATGGCCTTGTTTACTGAATCCGTTGTAGCCAGCTATTGGTGATATGTAGTCATTACCATAGAACGTCTCTTGAACTGCTAGAACAGCTGGTTTGTATGCGTCAATAAGGTTTATCAGATCTTCCTTTGATGAGGCCATACCTTGCAGATTCCACTGCAGGAACACTTCACCACCACTCCCCCTACTCACCGCCATTTCCCTCTACTCGCTCCTGGTCTCCGCCGCCCGCTGTCTCTGGCTTGCCCTTTTTTCGGGGATGCTCGTCCGCGGTCTTCTCGGGAAGTTCCGAGCGATTTTTTAGCTTTATTTTTAGACGAAAGATTCGAGTTTCTGAGTTCTTCTTCATACATGTCTCTGTCCACTTCACCGCTTCTGTCTGTTCTTGGCTCTTGCCCATAGTACTTGTTGTTTTCCTTCTCTCTGCCATTCTTTTCTCTTTTGGAGGCCGTTGTATCCAGATGCAGGTCAACTCTTGTTGTGTAGATTCTTCCGGTGTTTGGGCTCTCACAGACCACTTCAGTCCCGCCGCCACCTTCTTCATCAGCTCTCTGCCGCCCACTGCTCTTCACTGTCTTGTTACGAGTTGGAGTTTCAGCTCTCTGTTTGATATTTTGTTGGTTTTCTGCATCATCTCCTGAACGCTGGCGTTTTTTTGTATTTGATTTTTTGTTTCATTTGTGGAGATTCCTTTTGTGATAGCTTTGGAATAGTTCATACTGAAGTTCGGATGACGTCTGTTGAAAAGAAGTTCGGCCTGTCCTGTGGACACTCTTTCCCGGCTCTGTCTCATCAGGATTTCCTCCTCCACTTTCCTCATTTGACACACTTTAGCTCCAGCTGTGTGTCCTTCACTACAGTGATAGCACTTGGTTTCGTCGGAACTGTCCATTCCATGTCCTGACTCACTACACTTCAAACATGTTTTCTCCCCTTGACAATATTTGATTCCATGCCCATACTCTAAACACTTTTTGCACATCATTGGCTTTGGTTTACTTTCATACACTTTAGTTTTGGCTTGTTCACCTGTTATGTCTATGTATTCTGGGATAGGCGATTGTCTGAAGGACAGTAGTAGGGGCTTGGCATGCGCATTGGTGGGTTTTATCCAGGTTGCTTGAATTGCATCCTGAATTCCGCATTTTTCTTGTAGACCCTTCTTGAATTGTTCAAAATTATTCATGTCGTACTCATAGACATAGATCAAGCCTTTGTGGATTCCGATGTTGAGGTTTTCTTCTACTGAGACGGGGAAGTGATTTATCTGATTCAATTGTTTCATTCGTTGGCTCTGTGCTGCGTTGCTCACTTCTACAGTAAATACAGTTTTGCTAGTTGATCTGATGGTTTTGGGTTTGCTTCCAAGGTGATTTGAGAAACATTTTTCCAAAAGCCAAGGGGACATATTTCGGCGGTGTGCTTCATTCATTTTACAATCGAAGTGGGTAATATATTTAGTTGCTGGCATCGCACGTTCGGCCCCTGTCACTCCTTCGTTCAGTTGTTTAGCTCTTCGCATAGTCACTTTTTCTCTCTGCATGATTTCCAACACGTTCCTCTCTTCTATTTCTCTCTTACATGCAGCACTCCCCGCTGCATGTGAGCCTCCGCAGTGGTGGCATTTCTCCTGGTCCGATGTGCAGCCTTGAGAAGAGTGACCAATTCCACCGCATCTCCTGCATATAGCTGCGCTGCTGCGGCATCTTTAGGCAGTGTGTCCATACGTTTGGCAGTGGTTACACATCATAGGTTCATTGTTGAAGGGGTACACTCTAGTGCCATGTCGTTCTCCAGGGATGTAAATATTGTAGGGCACATATTGTTGTCGAAAGGTTATTAGGAAGGCTTGCGTTTCGGGGTTTCGTGGTTTGATGAATGTTGCTCTTGTTACGTTTTCCACATTGTATTCTTCTTGAAGTCCTACCTTGAATTCCTCCACGTCTGTAATGTTGAAGTCATTGATATAAATTAGTCCAATTGAATGATTGAATCGGTCGTACTGTGTTGTCTCGCATGGCACATCTTCCACTCTCGAGAGATTAACGATCTTCTCGGCCTGTCGCTCGCTGCGCACCTCCATCACCATCATCTCTTTGTTCATGCTGAAGAGTCGCTTCACGTTTTCTCCCGTAACTTTAGTGATTTCCTCCATTATACTGAAGGGATTTACCGTTTTCTTTTCTTCTGNGAGGGGTCCTTGCTGAGCAAGGGCCCGCACACGAATTTAGGGAAAACTCCCTATATACTTTTTACAAGTTCTCAACACTAGTACAAAAAAGACAAAAGACCCTGATGTTAGCGGGCACCGCCCGCGTTGGTTCTAGCCAGAAGAACTAGATGAATGGAAAAATTTGAAATCAATACAATCAGTTACAATGTAAATTGTACACTAAAGCAGCTGGCTATACTAACGGTATCACCTCGAGAAGGTGCGGGTCAGCTAGGTACAGACAAATTAATGAAGGTACCATACAATCAATATCCTTGTCTGCTTTTGATATTCCCTTTATCACAGTTATAATAAGTTGAATTAGATACCAGTAAAAGTTGGTAAAGGGAACAGTGAAAATTCCAGGCAAAATGTAATGCCTTCATCGGAGTTAAGGAGATAGGAGTACGAGCCCTCAAAAAATTTCCGACTAAGGCAACGATATCTTTTGAGAATCTTCGTAACTAGCTGAACAGGCGGTCGTAAAACATATCGAATATTTTTAGCCTAAAAGCTCAAGTAAAACTCGAACCACTGATTTTTTCCCACCTACGTCTTCCAAAGCCACCACAAACCACACTCTGGGTGTTCCAATGTTAACTACGGATCGTATGTGGACACATCACTGGAGTTTTGAATAATTTGAAGCCGCCGCTAACAAATTTGAATAAGCTTTCATTCGTGAACATAATCTACAACTGCTTAGAAAACTACCTATCATTTTTACTACAGAAATAAGCTTCTTCGCAGTCTTGGTGAATGACAGCTTCTTAGGTGCACGTCAAGCTGAAATTTTCAGACCTTCCCGCGCCCGTTTTCTGATTTCTTTCGTAGCGATGTTTGAAACAAGATAGGTTTTATTAGGATACTGTTGTTATTACTGAACCCTATATCACTCCTTGTTTCGGTATTTTGTCACTGCGAATAAAAATTGTACCAGTTTTAAATTTTAGCTTTCTCGGTTATACAAAGTGGGTGAGAATGCGGCAGTTGCTTGTTTCAGGTTGCAAATGACCAGTTTTGTAGTTTGCGGTCACAAGTACCTTTGTCATTCGCTCCTGTAGCCAGGGTAAATGCCCGAGCCGATTTTGCACTGAATTTTGATTGTAAGATAAATTTTAAGCAATCAATCCCACTTTGCAAGACAATACAAAGTAGGCCAGTAACGTGAAGAGAATTTCTTTTCCCCGAACACAGAGAGATCACTGAACCGCAGCATGTTGAGGAACGGCAGAGCGCAGGAGGTTCGTGGGAACGGCATGTACGCAAGAGACTCGTGGCAATTGGGCGTGAAGTCCATCAGGTCACCGCTAGAAATTTAAGATGTTGTACTATTATCCACTAAAGTGATCTCTAGCAATATAGGAAAGAACGCTTGTAAATTAATGCATTCAAAGACACGAAATTCGGACGAATCAAAAATAGTGATTTGTCTCTAAGAAAAGGTCGTTGAAGACACTATAGCGAAGTGTCGAAGCCTTCGATCACGTTAGAGAAAAAATTTAACTTAATAGAATGAATTAACTTGAGGGATTCTTCTACCAGCACAACAGATACGAGGGTAACGCACAGATAAGGAGAGTGGTTGGATCAGAATTAATGTAAAGCACCACCGAAAATTTCTGACATCGAGCTAAACACAATCCAAGTATGTATTTGAAGACCCAAAAATCGATCAATATTTATGCCCGAAAAATTTAGGGAAAAATACAATGAAAACATAAATGAAAGTTTGAAAAAAACACTACTTTAAAAAAGTTGCGGTTCAGATAGTTGTTGGTATGGGATTGGACAGCCATTAACTCGAATTAATGCCGTCATTCTTCCTGGTACTGAATACAGAAGATTCTGGATCATGAGCAGCAGTATTTTTGGTCATAATTGAAGTAACCTCTTGTATTGACGTAAATAAAATAATGCAAAATATAGCAAGTAACAATGCAGTGGGCAATTATTTTTCATCACTTAGTGTATTAAATATTGAGAAAAGTTACTATTTTTCTTCCTGGAGAGACAGGGCCGGAATATAAATAGTTCAGGTATTATTAAAAATGTCAATAACTGTCTATGTATGGTAATAATTTTACGTTACTTCTGATGAAATGAGTGAAGTGCCGCGATATTCAACTCCCACAATGCTAATATTGATAACTTGAGCAGATTAAGTTCTGAAATTTCGTTCAGAATAGAATTTAAATACCTAAAAATGCATCAGAATACGGTGAACGTACGAATTCAAACCGGTCAATGTACATGTTAGATAAACGATGCGCACAAAATAATGCAAGAGCAATAACAAAGAGAAGCATACGATGTCAAGATCACCATGGATATTTAACACCAGTAAAACAATACAGTGCTATCAAGCTACTGATGTTACACAAGAAATTAGATTTGCTTGTCGTATGATTTGATATTGGGTTGGGCTTTAGAAAAGTAATGACGTAGGTGTAAACCAAGAAAATTCAAATTTACTATAACACTCAAACGCAAAATACATGCGTATTTATTGGCAACAAATTTAAATAATAACAAAGAATACTGAAAAAAGAAGGTAAGAATCCCAATTGTCAATAAGGCTATCAGCTAGACAAAAATTACGAGCCAATCGACAAATAAAATGTTACAGAAAAAAAAATGTGAGTTCAACAGAAACTTAGGCAAGCACTGAATATTCTTGTAGAGACGGGAGCAATGAAATCAAAATAGGAAAATCTCAGCATCCCCTAAAAATCTTTTCACATTTAAAGAAAATGCAGAAATTGACTGAAAAATTTAGGCAACGTAACAAGATGGAAGCGTGCACTTATGAAACCGAAATTCATAAGTGTAAAAAGGATATGAACTACGGTGAATTCCACCCAAATTTCTCAGTGGTTGTTAAAAACGGACTTCTAAAAAAACCGCTGGAATCAAACATCTAGAGTAAGAATTATGATTAGTGCTAAACACAGGACCAAACTGACAGCGCTGGAGTGAATGACACGTGTTTCGAGGGTATACACAGGAGCATGTACGAGTTGCACGTATCGGCCAGGGTAGAACTGTAAGGAATAAAGGCGAATGGGGATGGAAATAAAGATCATTGATTCGCCCATTGTCTGAATTGCAATTTCTTTACGAAACTTGAGTGCCCGGCTATTGAAACTCCCAGGTGAAGCAGACATCTATGACCATTACCCACCACTTGCATTTCCAAAAGAATCCGTGAAGACCCGTTCTCCAAAGCAGTCGAGTCCACCAATAGTAGCATAAGCATTGATTTGCTAGCGCTTCAGCAGTTCGTACTATATCGCGCCGTAGGTCTCAATTCAAAGAAAAATCGAGCTTCACATCATTTCAACAAAAGCACACTACATAGTCGTTGTTCAACGCTTGTCACGATTATCATCATGGATAACACAGTAACAGCCATCACAAAAAAACAAAAAACGCTTTATTGCCAAAACAAAAAACGCTTTATTGAGTCCACCAGTGTTGGAGGGGAAGCACTTAAGTACTGAAGTGGAAGCCTATCGAAGCGATTTGGATAACACCTGGCTGAGTACTTCCGTAAACAAAGAATTTACTTTGAGTATTCAACTATTGAGAAAAAAAGAGTGGTAGCTGAACAAATGGGGACCACTGCTAACACAAGTTGAAATATACAACCCCCTTGAATTCAGTATCAAAGAACGTCTGGTTACTGCCGAATTGATAGAAAATATCACGTCAAATATTAACTTGAATTCATTCAACAATCTTTACACATGAACTACTTTTCCACGCGAAATCTGCAATAATTAAGCGAGCAATCTAAGTATTTGAAAAGAGTTTCAATCCACTAAAAGCACCTAATGTATTTATTAGTTCTTCTAAGGTCTCGTTTCTGGGAAAAGCTTAGAGCCTAATTTTAACTCCTGCGCCTATTCAACTTCACGAATGAGAACCTACATTCGGGTCGATGACCACTTGATAAAAAAAAACAAAAGCCAGAATGAAATTAAGTAATTAAATTCATTAAAAATCTGCGGGACGATTGCATCTTTTATGAATGAACATTCAAGAAGTAGATCTAGCGTTGCCAAATTTTTTATCGTAAAAAAGCAACGAGACCAAGAGAGCGAGAATACTGAAAAGCCTGATATTCAATCTTCATTTAAAAATCGCAGATCATAGCAAGGAAAAATGGCAAATACCACCACACGATATTGTTCAGCTCCCACTACTGGTCTGTTCTTGAACTCGCGCGGAATGCATAATGCTAGGAAATGCATAACAAAATTCGCCACAACGATTGAGTAAAATCAGATTTCGTCCTCGGAGAATTTAACAAGAACATGTTCTTGGAGATCCGTTGTGTAAACGATAGCTGGAAATACATACAAACAAGCATATCGATTAGCACGTGTATTTCATAGAAATATGGAACATTTTATCCCGGATAGGTAGTAGGAGCGCTCATGTAGAGAAATGGTGACACCATACTCATGAGTGCTCTCGAAACCTACCTGAATGAAGACGCACGCATGAATTTTTAGTCTGTAGAATAATTCCTTGCATTTAGTGTGACGTAGCAGAAATCGGGTGCTCTAAACACTTCTTGAATGAAAGCATATCACTCGACAATACAAAAAATGTAAGAGAATTGTGCAAGAGACATGAACGTCAAACTCCAGTCAAGTCACAGGCCAATCAATAGTCTCATTTATTTGCTACGAACGCCACGGAGCCAGCAGAGCACACCTCAACTAGGAAGAGCGGCGCACCAGTCTGATGCAAGGATTTGAGGAGACGCTCCAACCAAATACGAAGAAATAAATCGAAAATTTATAGCTTAGCAGTGAGTCACTCCGCGCACAGGTAGGTAGTTCACAGTAGCGACTATCGGTGGAAGCATTTACTCAAGTTGTGTAATAGACACAAAAATACCACTTATGGTATAACTTAGTAGTGATTCTTGCGCGGAAGCATATGGACAGTTCAAATAGCTGGATAATTTTGTGTTAATTTTAATTCGGTTTACCTGAAGCGAGTTACATGCAAACCACAGTTAATCGAGTGTTTCCGAGGCCACGACATAAATCCGAATTCAAAAAATAGTTGAGGGCGAGTGGCGTAATCGAGTTGTGCTGCTGCTGCTGCTGTAGCCTCATCTGTACTGGTGCTCAAGTATTACTTAACTGAGGCAAAAAATGATAAAGTTAACTTCAATTTACGGGCTACGGCGAGCAAAAATTGAAAAAATAGCCTTCAAACTACCTAATACGCACGAAAATCTAGACGCAAAATTTAGTGTTCCTATGAAACAAGAACCTAAAAGAAAACTAAGTCCAAAATTCCACCAAAATGAAATAATTAGTAACAAGTGATCAATACTTGAAGAATATGATCAATTATACAATAAAGTATTCCAAGTTAATTGAGCAGTCCAATAGTGAATCATAATACGATGGAAAATACATCAAAGCATATCAGATATTCAGAATAACTAAACATTTCAACTACTACAAATCACCACAAGAACTAACAGAAGACAAATTTCCCAAAAATTAGCTTTTCTATTGAGAACGTCTGGAAAAAATGCAACGAAAGGAACATACCCTTAGAAAAATGCGCTAGTCAGAGTGGGTCTGAAAGAGGTCCCACTAAATACTGCTACGGAGCACACAATGGGAGCGTATCACAGGAATGACAAGCAGAAGTCGGAGACAAAATAAGAGGTTGCTACTCAATGATAGAGGCAAAACAAAAATCTACCCCGAAAGCGATACGGAAAAGCGATAGCTAGCCCTGATTTTCGGCATGTCCAGAGAAGCGGGCAGAAGATATTATGTTGAAAATTTTGGTGCTGAGTGGATGAGCTATTAACTTTCGTAACTGAAATAACGAGGCTTCCACATGACGATTTGAGGAAACAGAAGTGTGTAACGCTTCTATAGGAAATGCATTGTGTGCGACGACGGCGCATCCCCGTTGGAATGAGGAATACGATTATTTCATGATGGAAAAGCATCAAAGAAACAATGATGTGTTTGGAAACTAATAATTAAACAATAAAAGACTAAAAGCTAACCTGCCTGTCCAGCCCCACACAGGAAAATGATGTAATACAGTTTGAAGAGTAGAAGAAGCGAAAGAGGTCGTTAATGCATGTGTGACAAACTATAGAAGAGTAGAAGGAAATTGATGCAAATAGGCCAGTAGTAGTTCAAAAGGAAGTGACAAGCTCTACAAGCCGCCCTGCCTGTTAAGCCCCATTGCGTTCCGTCTTCTAGCTCCTCCCTGAGGCCCCGAAACATTGGACGTGATCGGATTGTCTGGGAATTTAATGAGCAGTCGCTGCCCGCTGACCGTGTGGCCCTGCAGGGCGTTCATGGCGCGGCCTGCGCTGCTGCTCTCGCTGAAGTTAACGAATGCACAGAATTTTTCTTTCAGCTGCCGCACGCTGCTAACATGGCCATACCTGGAAATGGAAACAAGTACACACACATGAATAATTCGCACACATGCTTTGCATTTAGAAACACACCACAATAAACGGCACTTCCGACTTCTTTAAGTCGGGAAATCAGTTTTGTACGTGTTAGCTTTTTCTTACAAGCCTTCTCTCCAACACAGACTCTCCCTTATCAAGTCACAGTTTTACAGCATAAAGAATTTCAATCAATTTTATTTCATGTGTGTTTATTCAATCAATACTAAACTATTTTTTTAACTAATACAATCGCGAGCACCCTACAGTCTTCTAAATAAGTATCATTCATCATTTATAACGAGGATAGCTCTTAATTTGAATGAGTTACTTGCAGCCTTTCAACCACAACAAAAAATTTCCGATGAGAGGAAGGAGGAAAGCAGCATTTAGCATAGAATTAAGGGAAATGAAAACCGATGTACAAGGTGTGTTCTCACATCAGGTGTCATACGCATGGAAAAGCAAGTTGTGAAATAGTACATAAAACAAGATGACAGTTGGAAAACAAAATAGAAATTACTGAATAATAGAACAGCAGTGAACCGAAAAAAAGGTCCGTAACACAACAAAAGCCCTACTTTATTTCAAAAAAAGGAACGTCTTCCTAACTTCTAACACGGAACCTAACTCCCACAGACACAACCGTGGTATCACCCTGAGATACGAGGTTATCTCTCACATCCGAGTGAAGATGGCAGCAACTAGATCGCTTTTTACTCCTACCAATGTTTCAGCTTCACTTTGAAGCCTCGCAAAGCTTCGTTCGTACAATCGAGCCCTAATAGTCTAATCATATCACCTAACACTCGGCTCCTATTGAGACTAAAATTGGCACACCTCTCTATTATTTTAAATAGTTCACTCTTCCTTTATTCACACGAATGGTGTGGAGCACTTTCCCTCACATTGCCCTCATCACTCGAAACTGCGATGACAGCACTATCTATCTAATGTTCAAATTACATTCTTTGCTTCAAAGTAAGAGTCGAAATTTATTTATTTAAATAGTGAAATTTTCCTAAAACCGAAGTCAAATTAAACTTTTCGGCATTCATTACTGAATGCGGAGAAATTCGGCAGTGGGCTTCCATTGGTAGGATTCACTCCTTAAATATGAATATAATCATCTAGGATTGGCAACAAAGTAATTCTACACATAATCTGACATGTAGAAATAATTTTCTTGTTTTGAGTTGAATTTGCAGCTGACACTAAAAAACGGCAGCAGAAGGGTAAAATTACGAATTCCATTCCTGTCAAACGTGCGTTACAATAACTAAGCTCTTCATGGTTCGCTAAAGATCAGCAAGACAATAAGTAGTAACTTGTTTTCATGTGCGATCAAATTACAAGGTGAGAGATGCACCCAAATCAAATTCATGACCAAAACCGACAACATTTCAGACGCTAATCAGACTAAGACCCTTGCTACGCCCCAACATATTGGGGCCACAACTTAAATTTTTCAATTGAAGTCTGAAGAAATGATACTAACTAACGCCATTTTGAAAATTGACCGTACTGACGTTTTTTCAATCAACTCCTGAACAGGAAAATAAAACCTAAAATAATCCGTACATTTACGAACTCAACCAGGAAACTGCAACATGTAGAAGACATAAGAATGCGTCAATGAAACTCACATCATACGGTAACTCACTTGGAAAAAAGTTTTTGGAGTTCCTTTTCAGTAACCTCGGGAAGAACATTGCCAACCCATAATGAAGTTAACCCTTGAGGATTGCGAGGACTGTGAAAGAAAACACACAAAAATTACTTCACACAAGTATATAATTTTACCACTTCAAACTAATTTTAATCCTCGAGAAAATTTTGAGAAAAAGAACATTTCTGAGGTCATTATTTGTATAACTAGGGTGCACGGCCAGCCAAAAATGACGGGATTCAACACCTTTCTTGAACACATTTTCCAGATGTGGATGACAAACAAATAAATCCATCTTAAAAGTACCCGTGATAAAAAATATTCTTGTACATGCGCAATGGTGAAATTGTATCACAGATACGGTCATTATAACTATACTTATGAGCGTGACAGAGAAATGGAAGAAGCGGACTCCAAACAAATAAACCAAGGGTATTTTTAGGTAGTAGCAGGACCCTTGGAAATTCCACAGACAATGTCATCGTTGGGCTAGGTGAACCCGTGAAAAAATTCTGTCAACATTATCTAACCTCTGCTAACCTATCCTGATAAAATGTCAAACATATCAATTCATTTAAGGCCATCTTTCAATACACTGAGGAATTCGGTAACCATGATACCTCACACTCAGGCATCCTATGTTCCTTAAGAAGCGGACACCAAACACATATATACATAAATATATAAATAAACACACGACGGGTATTATTAGGTTAGATACTAGTATACACGGCCCGTCAAAAATGACGGGATTCAATATTTTCCTTGCATAAATTTCCAAGATGTGGATCACAAACAAATACATTCATCCTAACAATACCCGCGATTAAAATATTCTTGTACTTGTGCACTGGTGAAACTCGTATCTCATATACGGCCATTAAGCATCCTTCAAATCAAAGAAGCTGTTTCTTAAAAAGCGAACACCAAACAAACACACCAAGGGTCTCATTAGGTAAGAGACAAAACACCAACCACGGTAGCCAATTATCGTTCCGAGCTTGGCCTTCTGAAACACAAGACAGCCATGGTCTCGAGGCCTTCTGCTAGAAAAAGGTTTTTTAAAATTTCGGGACACTCAAGAAGTGCTACCGAGCGTGTGAGATACGAGCCGTGTTGTAGTGAGCTGATTCTCCCCCTTGCCAAAACACAGGACTTTACGAGTCAGCAGTATTACATTGAAATCCATTACCTAAATAGATCACAAATGAACTCAGAATCCCAGCACAAAAGGTAGGGTGGATGGTGAGGCAGAGTGAGGAAGGAATAACGAATTTTTTACTGTAGCCCCACCTCCTATAGGAAGGACGCAAAAAATTCTAGAAATTATCTAATATGTACAAGCCAATCTTTCAATTGTAGGCAAAGATCTTCTTCCTATCAAAACGCGCATGAAACGCCATTAATTTTTGACAGCTCAAAAACGCTCATCTCCTTCAATTTGGGATATAAGCTAAAGAAAATATTAATTACTACAACGTTAAGATCAAATTGAAAATGAAGACCAAGTACAAGATTTACTTGAATACTAGGCTACTCGTATCCAATATGTAAGACTGTTTTTGAATAAAATTTTAAACCTTGAAATTGATGGTTAATCACACTTCTAACAAAGGTAAACATGATAAAGTATTAATGGAAAACCCATTTAAAATTCGTTGCTCAAGAAATGATAGGTAATTTCGTTCTTCCATGGAACATTTTCAGCAGACCGTATCCACAATACACGTGGGATTAACATAAGTTGAACCAAGAAGATCGCATATTTTTTCCCACATAATAGCAATAGACTTGAAATATCTGTAACATGAAAACGAAGTTGAATCTTCGCCACCTAATTTCTAAGAGCGAGGTGTTGAATTTTGCTCCACATTATTACTAAGAGTAGGGCGTGGACGGTGACATCCAAGCATACATAGAAACGAACATAACAATGAGAGTTTTAGAGTAAATACTTAGATTATTGTAACATCAAAAACTCCCTGTTTTACAGAACTCTTTAAAAACCTGATTTTCAAAGAACAAAGCTCTGGGAACATTTTCTGGCCAATAAAAAATTAGATGAAAATTGAACTAAAATAAGTAACCGATACTGGGTTAGTGAACAAAGTAGACATGAGAGACTCACTTCATCTTAATATCATCAGAGACGTATGGCTTCTTAACGATGGGCTGGCTGACCGGAGCCTTCCAGTTGTCGGCCGATTCCTTCACTTCCTCTTCTTCCTCGCCGTCAGAATAAAATATGCAGCCCGTCGCTTCATGAAACTCGCCAGCCAATAGCGCGTCCAAAGCCGGCTGCAAAGAAAAAATACAATATCAACAACGATTATTCATGAATTTCATGTGTTGTGTCGGCCTACTGCTTGGACAAACCAACTTCAACTCTGCTGCCGTTGTCCTACAATAATTTTACAGGAAAAAATCCTCTCTACGAAAACTAATCTTCAACAAATAACTAAGCTGAGCTTTAACCTCAGCTGAACTGATTCCTCTATCACTTATACAAACGTTTCTTTCAGTCCAGGCAAGGATAAGGGCTGATGAATAAATATTTACATTACTTGCACCCAATTCTGCACACAAAAATAAACGCTTGTTTCTTGATAGTCAATCTTTGCTTTTTCAGCAATAGTAGATATAAATGACCTTCAATAACCAAGATACATGTAAAAATTGTGAGCTCAATTTTTAAAAGAACGAAAAAGTTCAGCTGCATGGGTGAGAGGCTGAAGGCGAGTCAGACCACGCGGGTAATGTGAAAAAATCAGCCTACAGTAGACTTCATGGCCACATTGTTACCAATATCACAAAACTACAAGCAAATGTCCAATTTCACTTTTACTAAGTTGAATTCGGTTTCACACTGAGAAAAACAGTAAGATAAGAACACTAACAAAAAGACAATCAATCATTCATGAAATTTTCGTAAACACGGGAAAAGAATACTTCTCTGAATGAGCATATCTCAAATGATACTCCTGAACAATCTTAAAAGCTTTACTAGCGCATCTTTAAGAGTTACAAATGGAGTGATGTGAACTGCCGACGCTTAACCCTTGAAATACCAGAATTCCATAAAAAAAAACATTTGATTCCTCAACCAATTCCGATATTACGCCATAATTACAATATATTAACATTCATGCACAAATTTGGTATTTTAGTGTAGTGTAGAACAAACAGAACGTGAAAATTTGTCAAGAATACAAAAAGAATGATTTTGAAAGCATCCCGTGTATGAGGCACGTTCTTCCAAAATTGTGTAAGGCATCAACTTCCAAAATCGTGTAGGGGAACTCACCTGAACTTGCTGGTACTTCTGTATAGCCCGAGTCGATTGCTCGACAGTAAATCCCATTTCGGTGAGGCGGTCCCGCTGCACGTTGCTGATCTCCTCCTGCGCCTCCTGACACGCAGGGTCCAACTGCAGAACTCGGGAAAATGCCTCCTCTGCCTCAGTCAGAAGCTGCACACAAAACACAATTAAGAAACCTTCACTTCACACATGCTGACTTCTGCTCTTGCTGCAGGTTTAGAAGATAACATTTTGTTCAGTTTGTCCTCATTCTAAGTTTTTTGGTTCATATTTTGCTTCCAATTTATTATCTCCTCATAAAAACAACAGTGCGGAAAAATTTTCAACCAACAGAAGAAACACTATCTCATACCACTCCAAGAACCAAAAATTTTCGGTTATCGACGCGGCTATTATTCACCGGTTTTTGCGATTTCGCCTTAATGCATTCATAGAAACTCCAAGAACCAAAAACAATTGCATTTAAATTGTAAAATAATGATAAAACTTATAAAGAAACAATAGGCTGGTTCTCTCAAAATCCAAACCAAGAAATTACTTCCTAGCTAATTCACATAGATCCAATAGTTGCAACCCTTTGAGACGACATTAGTTCCAGTAAACACAAAAATATTTCAAACATAAATAAAAGAGCCCAGAGCAATGAAGGTAGGAATGCACACAGAAATACTCACTCCGAGGCCGCGCAAGGCTCGTCCTCTTCTAAAATATCCTTTGGGCCAATCGGGAGACAATTGAATAGCTTTATCGGCGTCATTCAGCGCCCTGGAAGTGAATGGAAAAACGACATTACCATCAAATGATCATAACGATTCTGAGCGTCGAGTCACAAATTTATCAGGGAAAACATCTTATAAAATAACTCACTTTTCAACAGTTCTACTCAAAACCACCAGTGAAGTTGGAAACATCTGATATGAATGGCGATAAATAAGTGACTACCATTTTACATGTTTACATGTAAATATGACATATGTCAAAGATGACACTGGGCAGAAATAAAATGTAACTTTTGCCTCATCTCACAGCAAGCTGTTGAATGTCTCGTCATACTTTACCCTTCTCCCTGGAAAACGCAAAGAAAAATGATGGTCCATACAAAAAGTTTTGCTCGGACTAGAAAAAATCACCCATCACTACACTCTAACACTAATTGATATTGTTTGATCTGTTTTCTGGAGAATTTATAAGGTCCCAATACTATCTGGTAATACTGTTGATGTACTCCATGGAACTATTTCTTCAAAGAAACCTTGCACTCCCACACTAATTCATCACATTGTTTCAACATCTAATGAAATTATTTCTTAAAAGAACCTTTCACTTCCTATGATCCCATTTATCCCTTTGTTGAAGCCCATAATGGAATCACTTCTTTGAAGAACCCTCAAACACCCACATTAACATATCATTTTATACATGCCCTTAATGGATTCATTTCTTCAAAGAACCTTACACTCTCCATCCCCCCATTTATCACCACATTGTTGGAGCACTTAAGGAATTATTTCTTTTAAAGAAACTTTACACTCTGACATCAACATATATTATCAGAGTACCTACCAGAATCAGTGCCCCAACAACCCGGTACTCACTTATCATATTGTTTAAGCTGCTCATAACAGTAAGAGCGGTTGCCCAGGAAGCGATGGTCGCTTGGGTCGTAAGCAGCTGCCTGCGTAAAGAGCTTGACGGCGCGCTGGTGCAGCCCCTGCGCCGCGGCCTCGTTGCCCTGCACCGCCATGCCACGCGCCTGCACTTGGCGGTTGCGCAGCACCTCAGGGTCAACTGCCGGAGAACACATTCCTGCTGCAATGCTTGTACCACATTCACGCTATATTTGTCACAGTGGTTCCATTGCCTCCCAAAAAAATTTGTACTCGTGATGCTATGTTTGTAACACATGCGATCTTTGCAATGCTGATTCCGTTGCCTCTCAAAAACATTTAACGTTTAAATATTTGTACTAGTATTTGATGATAATTTCATTCTATTGCCTTGTCAAGAGGCACACAAGAAACAGCTGTGAACAACGTCAAAATGAATCATGAATAATGGTATTGAATCAAAGCAAATAGAAGTTGTTGAACGTTACAATAACTTGAAGTTAGGATCACACACATTTTACATTGCAATTGTTGGAACCTATTTGCAGGAAAAATCATGATCAGCTAAGTATTGAAGGATAATTTTGAATACCATATAAAATCGTAATATCCGGGAAGTAGAGAGTTAAAAATATGGCCTAATTTTATTATTCAAAGATGTTTTCAATTAGATATACGGGTAAGTGAGCCAATGAGAATGATCGTTTTTACTGCACTTGAATAAGAACTAGGATTTAAGTTTTATGGATGTTTGTTTACTTAATTTTTGAACTTCTTTGAACTTTTCTGTATTTTGAGTTTTTTGACCTTTTTGTGTATTTTTCATCACTGAAGATGGAATTATAACACTCCGAAGCCTTTGCCAAAAAAAAAAAAAGAAATGAATAAAAATGTACATTTTACGTTGGTTCTCCTTTTTATCTTACGTGTGAGATTCCCTAAGAATCGACCTATTGGAAATATAATATTTAATCGCTATGGAGGTCCAACTCTAAGATTGGTTTGTACGTTAGAGAAGAATTGCAAGAAAAAAATAAGCTAGTTTGTGATGTTGAATTTTCGAGAGCCTGCTACCATTATAAAATCGCTCTCAAATTTCTCCGTGTTCGACTGTACCGCCACCAAATGGAAAATTCAGATCTATGGCGATCCATGCAGCAGAAACTGCTGTGGAACGAACTGAAGTCTAAGCAACGCTCCCACAAGGTTCTGGAAACGCGCCATGGAAATCTTCTTCAGGATTTTAAATCAAAAATATCATCACTTGGTTTTGCTTGTCTCAGATTGTGGCTTTATCGTAAACAAGTGCAATATGTTACCAACGTTTAAAAAGTGCAACCTGACAAACTAGTCAGGTTAGGTGTTTCTCCACTGCGTAATACCATTCAACCATCAACGGAAATTTTTAATTTGCCAAATACTGTAGAGTTTTATCGTCAGACGAAAAACGGGTTTTGTGTTTGGGACTATAATTCGGTTTACTAATTTTTAAACTGAACTTTCACAAATATTTTTTAAGCTTTTGAACGCTTGTACGAGAGGCTCTAAATTTCAAATTACCCCTTATATTCATAACAGTCGAGAAACGTTCCACAGTAGCTTGAAAACTCTAGCACATTAATTTTATAACAAATTTGAGCATAACAATAACACTTGTGCAATGTTCAAACCGAGAGATTTTTCAGTTCTCAAAAAATAACTCACCGACGATTAGATTTATGTTACCAAACCAGATAGAGGGAATGCAGTTGTAATACTTGATGAAATAGACTAGATTTCAAAAATAGAATCCATTTTTGCCGATCGGGAACAATTTCGTGAAGAAATCGTCGACAAAAAACGCTGGTGCTAAAACTAGAGACTTGACACTTTGACTGTAACGTGAGCCACCGGCGGTCACGGATGGATAGTGCTGATAGCACTATTAGTGCTGATAGCACTATTAGTGCTGATAGCACTATTAGTGCTGATAGCACTATTAGTGCTGATAGCACTATTAGTGCTGATAGCACTATTAGTGCTGATAGCACTATTAGTGCTGATAGCCCTATTAGTGCTGATAGCCCTATTAGTGCTTATAGCACTATTAGTGCTGATGGCACTAATTTTGATAGTGCTCTTCACCGACCAGTAGTCACAAACTCAATTTTCAGAAATACTTAAAACCAAACGAAAACATCCAGTTAATGTGAGTTATTTTCAACATTGCTTACTACGATTCACTTTGTAAATGAGTTGAATATTAAACTTCAGTTTTACCTGCCGCAGTCAAAGTGTTAAAAAAAAGCCCGCTGGATTAATTAGACTTAAAAAACACAGAGAGCTGGGAATTTTAACTGACGAATTGTACAATATGTGCCGTTCGGTGGGTGCGCAATTTGGTGTTATATATGAATTACTTAAAATTCATAAACCAGATGTACCAATGAGACTAATTTTATCTGCCTCTAATACCCATAATTTTCAACTTCGTGCAAATTTAGAGCCGGTGTTGACATCTTTTTTGTAATAGTGAATTTTCCGTAGAAAACTCGTATCAATTTGTTCATGTGTAGTTTTGATGTTAAATTCATGTGTACCAATGTACCACTAGAAGAATCAATTAATGGTCTGCTTGAACGTTTTTCACAAGTCAATCTCATCATTATGAATTACGACAGGGCTCAAATCAAATGCATGCTGGGCATCGCACTAAAAGATTCATTTTTTCAATTCAAAGGGAAAACTTGCCAACAAATTGACAGTCTAGCAATGGGCTCCAGCTTGTCTCTCCTCTTAGCAAACTCGTTTCAGGCTAACTTAGAAGATTTTTTTTTTTGCCCAAAGCCCTGCAGAATTTAAGCCCTCATTCTACCGAAGATATTTGGATGATACGTGTGTTTTGCTTCGTTCTGAAAATGAAGCTACTAGTTTTTCTGAACATATCAATGCATCCCATCCTATTGTCAAATGTACCATGGAAATAAAACAACATGGCCAAATCCCTTTCTCAGATGTCCTCGTGAAAAAGTCTAACTCCAGGCTCATTACCTCTGTCTAAAGAAAGCCAATATTTACTGGCCTTAGTACGAACTATTTCTGTTGTATTTATTAAGAATATATCAAATCTTGCATAATTACATTACTCCACCGGGCATATCGTATATCTAGTAGTTTTGAAATCTTCCACAGTGAAATAAAATTTATTAGGACATTATTGATTAACAATAACATGTATCCTAAATTTATCGTTGATATTTCTGTTCGAAAGTTTCTAGATAAAAAATACTGTCCCTCTTCTGCCCCCTTGAGCGTAGCAAAACAGAAATTGTATGTATATCTAACTTTTTTGGGTTATTTGAACTCGGAACTGAAAAGAGAAGTCATAACTCTGGAAAGATTTTTTACTTCAGTTGACGTCAGAGTGTTTTACAAAAATAGTTTTTAAATTGGTTCATATTTTAAGATGAAAGAACGTCTGGATGAGTGCCTGTGGAGTGGATATGTTTACTTCTGTAAGTGTGACTGCTGCATGCAGACTTATGTTGGTAGTACTTAACTTCAACAACTTATTAGACACACCCAACATTCAGGAATTTCTTATAGAACTGGTCGCATACTTTCCTCTCCTTCCCATTCTGCAATCCGAGATCATTGACAGCAATTTATTCATCTTTTCAGAACAAATAATTTCTTTATTCTGTTTACCACAAACAACGAACAAGATCTTCGCTTTTAAGAACTTTTATTCATATCTACCCATAAGCCTGACTTCAATCAAGACTTGAGTGCAGTCAAACTGAATATTGCTTCAACCTACTAACATATTTCTGTGTGTGTGTATGTGGAATGTGTTTGTGCGCGTCTGTTTATGTTAGATTCCCTTGTGTAAATGTATGAATGTACGTCCTTGTGGAAGGTGGGTGAGCCAATGAGAATGATCATTTATACTGCAGTTGAATGAGAAGTAGGATTTAAGTTTTATAGATGTTTGTTTACTTTTTATCTGTACTTGCATGAAATTTTCTGTATTTCAAGTTTTTTGACCTTTTTCAATGCTTTTCAGCACTGAAGATGGAATTATAACATTCCGAAACGTACTCTTATAAATATGAAAATGTATATTTTGTATGCTGGTTCCCCTTTTTATCTTACGTGTGAGATTCCCTGAGAATCGACCTATTGGAAATATAACAATTAGTACTTGTGTTAGCATCTTAAAGAGATTTTAGAGGAAATAGAATAAACAGAAGGAGAATAACAACAATGTGTCACGTGACTTGCTGAACAGCTCAGCAAAGAATGCATATTTAAGTAACATTTAGGAAGCAAATCAAACCAAACTGATAACAATTCATGTCCAGTTATGACAGCCAACCTAGTGGCTGCTTGAGCATCACTCCAAAGTTTGTCTCACACACACACACACACACACACACACACACACTCCAGACAAGCGTTTGCCCACTAGAAGACAGTTGTCAGTTCTCACTATTAGGGAGGTTATCTTCAGCCGCAGTTTTCCTGTTGACCGTAGCGCCGTTGGAGTTAAGAGGTGCCTTCACTCCACGGGAAGACAAGTTCCCAGGCAACTCGTACGCTTCCTCATCAGCGTCCGAAGAACATTCAGAATCATCCCCACCTCTAGAATGGTAGTGCAAAATGGGGCTTCAAAAATGCAAATTTAGAACTGCCACACACAGAAAAAAAAAGAATATCACAACTTGCACATATATATTGAACTTGCAACTTCACAAAAAAAACATAAGAATGAACAAAGAGTAACCATACTTACATTTTTCCATTATTAGTAATGAATTTATTTTCACTTTTATCATTTGTTTTCTTTTTCTCCTTCCTGCGCTTCTTCTTTTCTTTTTTCTTATCAGCCTTGCGCTGCAGCGCGAGTAGGGTGGACATATTGGCGGCGTCGTCATTGGCGCGGTGCCGGGGCCCGCCGCTGGGTACTGGGTGGCAGGTGGCGTGACGAATGGAAAGTGAGCTCAGAAATATCGAGTGGGGGCGAGAAACGAAGAGGGGGAGGGGGGGACAAGAAACCGAGAGGGGGAGGGGGGACAAGAAACCGAGAGGGGGAG
>JACJUY010006035.1:9425-21071 GCA_014220935.1 Platorchestia sp. MABIK | reverse complement strand
GAACAATTATTCATTAGGATTGTAATGAGCATTTAATTGACTTCTTATAATTAAATCTACATCTTGATTACAAGCGTATCAATACCTGTGTTCTGGAAAGTTGAGAAAAGACATAAAAGGCATGGAAAAGCTTTACCTAAAATAAATCAATCATTCATATGATATTATCAATATTCGATTGCCCAAATATCGGGCTGGTGGCAGCGTAGCAATAGCTAACATTAAATCAAAATCATGGCGAGGACATAAGTCACGCCTTATTATCAAAATAAATGAAAGTGATGTACTCCACATATCACGACGCAGGAATTAAATTGCAATCTAAATTGAACATATCAGCGGACGATCCACGTAATTCACAACGAAATGCTGACAGAGAAGAGGATCACGACATAAAATGGTAGCTGAGCGGTGGGATTGTTTTTTATTCGTATATGTATGAAATTCCCTTATTCACTGCCTCCGATTATCGGTTATCGCCGATAAGGTTTTCGTTATCGATTTATCGGTTATCGCGATAACGTTTTTTCATTATCGTGCCCACCACTGCTAGTGTGGAATTGCTATGTTCTGTAGAATAAGCTACCATTACTAATACCAATATTATCTTTGTCATGCTATTTGATAATTCCCGACGAGATTTAAATAGAACCACTGGGAGTGACTAAGTAGTAGTGACTAGTGAGAGAACATTGAATTTGCCAAGTGATTTTTTGTTTTTGATTGTTTCTTCTCACTGGTGTTGCACCACCTAAGAAAACTCAATATGCCGTTGATAGGCTCGGTGGGAGAGTTTAATCCCTTAGAGGAAGAATTTGTTGACCATGAGGTTAGGTTGCACTGCTACTTCTTAATTAACAAAATAGGAGACAGTGAGGAAGCCCCCACACTAATTTCTCTGGTGGGTCCAAGAATTGCAAGCCTCATTAAAAGACCTTGTTTCCCCTAAATGCATCTTAGATGCTACATATGCAGAGATGGTTGAAGCGTTAAGACGGCATTTTAAGCCCACGCGCAATCAAATCTTTGACCGTTTCCGGTTCCATAAGCGGAACCAGAAACAAGGGGTAAGCATTGCTGATTTTGTCGCTAGCTTGAAGGCCCTTTCACATACCTGTAATTTCAAACAGGAAGTGCTAGAAGAAACGCTGCTGGACAGATTCAAATTGGGTGTGTCCAGTAATGACATTCAAAATTGCTTGCTGAATGAAGCTGGACTGACATGGCAGAAAGCCGTGGATCTAGCCACTGCCAAAGAAACCACACTGAGAGAAACAGTGGGGTTGAGGCAACCTAATTCTATTTTGAATGTAGGTCAGACTAGAGTTCAGCAAACTGTTAACAAGCCTCAGGGCAAGACTCAGGCACAAGCTAGCCCCAAATCAGCATGCAGAGGCTGTGGTGGTTTGCACTGGCGTAGAGATTGCTCCCTATGAAGACAGTAATTGTCATGGTTGTGGCCGAAAAGGTCATCTAAAAAATGTTGTTTTAAACTAAAAGGGCAGAAATCTGCTAGGGGCAACAAAAATAATTTTGTGCATGCTATGCATGAAAAAAGGGGGAGGGAACACCACCCTAACCCTAATGGAACTAGCAATGTAACCAGTGCAGATTACCCAGTTTCTAATCAAGGTTGCAATGGGAAAAAATTTTCATTAGCCGAGGAATTGAAACAGCCCAAATCAGAATGAAATTGGCACTAAATGGTGTGCCAGTATAAATGGAGGTAGACACAATAGCTGCCAGGTCTATCCTTTCAAAAGCTTCTTACTCTAGATTACTCACCATGAAAAGACCCAAGTTGAGACCTTCTGATGTTAAGCTTAGGACTTATGGGGGAGCTGAACTAGTAGCTTGTGGGGAGATTAGGGCTAGCATCAAGCATGAAGCTAGTGGTAGGGCTCCACAGCTAGCAACTATTGTAGTTGTAGACAGGGAGGGGCCAGCCTTGCTGGGTAGGGACCTGATCACCTCCCTAGGGTTAACTATAGTAGCTAATAGGGTACATAAGCTGTTTACCCAGCCAGAAGAACTAGTACAAAAATTTCCCAACCTCTTTCAACCGGGTATAGGTTGCTTTGAGGGCAGGAAGTTCAAAATTGAGACTGATCCCACTGTAGTACCTAAGTTTTGCAAAGCCAGGAATGTGCCTTACTCACTCAGACCTAAGGTGGAGGTTGAACTAGATAGACTGGTACAAGAATGTATTCTCACCCCTGTACAGTACTCTAGGTGGACAGCGGCTATTGTTCCCGTGCTCAAGGCTGATCAAAGCATCCGAATCTGTGGGGATTACAAGCTCACGGTGAACAGGGCCACTAGGCTAGATACCAACCCTATACCCAGGGTGGAAGATTTCTTCAGCAGGTTAGCGGGAGGAGTTATATACTCCAAGCTAGAAATGTCTCAGGCCTACGCTCAACTACCCTTGGATGAAGACTCCAAGGAACTCACGGTAATCAACACCCGCAGAGGTTTATTTGCCTATAACCTTCTTAGTTTCGGAATTGCTTCCGCTCCCGGGATCTTTCAGCGTGCCATGGAAGGACTATTACAGGGCCTCCCAGGAGTGTCCTGCTACCTCGATGATGTACTCATCAGAGTCACTAATGAGCAACAGCAATCCAAGCGTCTCCACCAAGTCTTATCTAAACTACAGGAGGCAATGCTAAAACTGAGAATGGATAAATGCCAGATAGGAGTGCCACAGGCATCCTTCCTTGGATACCAAATCGACAAGGATGGATTGCACCCCCCTGCAGAGAAGGTAGCAGCAATCCAGAATGCATCAGCTCCTACTAATGTGACTCAACTGAGAGCCTATCTTGGGTTGCTAAATTTTACAGGAAATTTCTAAAATCATCTGCAACTATGCTGGAGCCCCTAAATACCTCACTAAGGGATGAAACCCCTTGGAAATGGGATGCAAATCAGGAGATGGCATTCCAGAAATCTAAACAAGCCCTTCTAGACTCCCAGACCTTGATCCATTTTGACCCTAACCTACCCATAGTGGTAGTGGCCGATAGCAGTGCGTATGGTGTGGGAGCGGTGCAGTGTCACCTTTTGATGGAATTGAACGCTCCGTCTATTTTTCCTCCCGAACCCTAACAGCAACCGAGCGTAACTACTCCCAGACTGAGAAAGAAGCCATGGCTGGGGTTTTTGCACTCAGAAAATTCCATTGCTACCTGTGGGGACAGGACTTCACAGTGATTACGGACCACAAACCTTTACTAGGACTATTTGACCCGGGTAGAAGCATTCCCCCGATGGCATCTGGGCGCGTCCAGAGGTGGGCTCTTCTGCTGCAATCCTACACGTTCACTTTGCGTCATCGGTCTGGCGTGCTGTCAGGCACGGCTGATGCTCTCAGTCGTCTACCCTTGACAACTCCCGAGGAAGCCACGCCCATTCCAGCGGAATGGACGTCCCTAGTAAACTTCCTCGAGTCAGTTCCGGTCACCAGCACCCACATTCGCGACGGCACCATAAGGGACCCAGTACTTTCGAAGGTATACAAATACTGCAAGGTAGGCTGGCCTACGACGGTAATCGGGGACCCCGATCTCGCTCCGTACACTAGGAGGAGAAACGAATTGTCCACACAAATGACTGTGTGCTCTGGGGAGCAAGAATAATTGTGCCCCAAGCTCTCAGACAAGCAATTGTGGATAAACTTCAATCTCGCCTTGCACGATCATCCAGGATGAAGGACCTAGCTTGCAGTTATGCATGGTGGCCCCTTCAGGACAAAGATCTAGAAGAAACGACTAAGTCATGCAGCGAGTGCCTGAGCACTCGAGCCGCACCGACGAAAGCTGAACTCCATCCGTGGGAATGGCCGGTGAAGCCTTGGCATCGCATACACATCGACTACGCGGGCCCAATGGATGGAAAATACTATCTAGTGGTCGTGGACGCACACTCTAAGTGGGTTGAAGTTTTTTCACATCTACTACAACCTCTAGCGAAACGATCTCGTGCCTGAAACACACTTTTTCCACGTTTTGGTTTCCGGTAACAATTGTTTCGGACAACGCAACGTGTTTCATATCGGGTGAATTTCAAGATTTCGTGAAGGCATGTGTTATACGGCATATTTCAAGCGCACTATACCATCCTTCAACAAATGGACAAGCAGAGTGAATGGTACAAACGTTCAAGAAGAATATACGAAAGTCAACGGAATCCTTACGCCTAGCACTAAACATGTTTCTGTTCAACCATCGGCTAACCCCCCACTCGACAACAGGTGTTACGCCTGCCGAGCTGATGTTAGGCAGGAAAGTTCGTTCTAGTCTTGATCTACTTTGGCCGTCAGAAGCAATCGCGTCCAAAGTCGCTCAACGCCAGGACGCTCAGAAAAGATACCATCCAGGGTCTCGCGGGGTTGAAATTCCACCGGAGTCACCTGTGATGGTCCGTCAATACACACCAGGTTCCCCAAAATGGACTCCGGCTACCACCGTTGAGAAAACGGGCCCGGTATCCTACAAATGCCAACTGAAGGGGGGAGAGGTCGTTCGTCGACACCAGGACCAAGTTATTACCTGCTCGAACACCATCCCCGAACCCATGGAACAACCTACTGAGGAAACCGTGTTGATTCCACAACCTGCTCAAAATCCATACCCGCCACCTCCGACTAATGAACCTGACCCAGAAATACCTGACTACTCGATTCCCACCCAGGAGGCAATGTTGTACGAGCTTCCAAGTGCTGGCATCTCACGCAGGTCTAACCGGGCTCGGAAGCCTGTGGTGAGATTGGACCTTTAGGATTGACTAGGTACAATAAGGGGGTAGGGTTACAAGGGGGGGTTTCTAATTAAATAGGGAGGGGTGTAATATAGCGGGGAATGTAAGTTCTAGTTAGACGGACCAAAAGTTGGCAACGCTCGTGACAGCAACAATCGCAGCCAGTCTTCTATTGGTCTCAGGCTCAACAACAGTAAAATGTTGGCTGAGTGTGTTGTATATAAATTACCTAGTGTGGCTACTTTAATTATTTCTAACTATTACTTCTAACTCTACTCTACTCTTTTCTATATATTCCAACCCATCTCAGCTCTACTCTTGCTGGCCACATGTCTGGTAGTTGAGTGTATTGAGTTTTAAGGTATCTATGAGGTGAGTGAATTATTCACAGTGTTGGGCACACAACTTTTAGAATGTTGCGGCGCAACCGCAACCGCAACACCACAAAAAAAGTTGCGACGCAACCGCAACAGCAACTTTGAAAAAACCAAAGTTGCCATCGAAACCGCAACTCGCAACCGCAACTTTTTAATTATTAAATATAATATTAATTAAAAATTGTCCTTTTTATTTTACGTATATATTGCTATGAATAAAAAAAATATTAAGAGATTTGAAATAGTGTATTGTTTTTCTAAAAAATTAATAGATCGAGTAAATGTGTGGACAATCTTTCAGTGTCTTGATTTTGAATGAAATATCAAGATACAGAAAGAAACGTTTCATTTACAAATATATCACGAACAATAAAATGAATTCCATTTTATAATTGTAATAAGGTTGAAAAGGTATATAGCTAGTAGCTGTATTTTCATAGGAGTTCCGAATTTATAGAAAAATTTAGAAAACAAATAAGTGCAGAACATTTGCACAGCCTATGGTATTGGCGTGTTAAATTGGATGAACGAAGCGACAAAGTCACTTGAAGGTTATATGATGAGTTACATAAAATATACTTCTATACTGTAAGCAAAGGGTATGTGTATCACTGTATCGCCTAATGCTTTTAATAAACAGTTGCCAGACGGGTTGTACCCTGTACAGTTTAGTTTCAAACAAGTATGAAACGCGTCCTAAACTCTATTGAAGTAATTTTAGAAATTTAATTACCATCGCGATGTTGCGGTTGCGAGTTGTGGTCTGACACGTCAAAAATTGTTGCGATCGCAACAGATTCTCAACTTTCTAAAAATTGTTGCGGCGCAACCGCAACCGCAACAGAAAAAGTTGTAATCGCAATTGCGGCCGCAACTTGTTGCGGCTCAACTGCCCAACACTGATTATTTACCTTATGTAATATTGTTATGTGTCATTACTATTTCCATTGATGTGTTGTCTTTGCCCATTGATGCTGAATATATTGCTATGTTCTGTGGGATAGGTCACCATTACTACTAATAATGATATTATCGTTGATAGGCTATATCACACTACATTAAATGTGAACTTTCCCTAGGCTGTGGTAAAGTTTCATCCTACTTCACTTCTACGCAGCTATCACTAGGCTACACCTGAAAGGGAATATTTAGTTAGTACACTTAAATGAGCTATGGAACATGCTAAATGTGAAAGGACTTATAAGGCAATTTCGTCTATTGGCCATGCAGATCTGAGTGCGTATTGGCATCTGGGTTCAATGATGCAGGGGAGTCAGGGGTTTCCGGACTTCACTACGTACACCTCCCTATCGTCGCTATCCGACTCCTATTCGTCACGGGGTGATACTGTTTCGCTCTCAATGACCTCCCTAGTCCTTCGGTTGCTCTCGTCCTACACTACAAACGAAGCTTCCGGCTGAAATGACGCTGGCTCAAGTCAGTTGCGGTGAACCGTTATTCGTGTCGGCGGCCGTGCAACGGTCTGATAACTACGTTTTCGAGTGTTGGGATCTCCTGAATTCGATCCGGACCCACCCAGTTTGGTCAAAATTTTCCCATGGCCTTACTCCGTACCACGTTATTTCGCAGAAAGACTCAGTCTCCCACTTTGAGCTTCTTATCTCTTAAGGCCTATTTAAACTAGGGGCATCACACGGGCGTCAAGTGCCTCACCACCCCTCTATGCAGCAGCTACGTGCTCTTTAGGCGGGTATCCGAGTGATTGACCAGCTAGCGATTCACAGCCGCCCTGCCTCTTCCAACACAGTCGCTGCACTCAATGGGCTGCTGTCCGTGGTTATGTGAGGTAGTGTGTACGTTAACGCTTCAGCTTAAACTATGGATAGCAACACCATATTTGTATGGTCTTACTCACTAGTAGAAACCTTAATTGAACTATACAGAGCTCATGAATGTTATGAAGAATAAAATCTCAGGAATGAAAGAATAGAACTGCCAAGATACAAACACTTGCGAAAATAGTGGAAGACTTGAAATGTTTCTGTGAACACGTTACCATTGCAAATGTTCGCAAGAAAATTAACACATTGCGTTCCCAATTTCATCGAGAAATGAAGAAAAAAAGAGAATCAATTATATCTAGCGCAGGAACAGATCAAGTGTATACACTGAAACTTTGGTGTTTTGATTCATTGATGTTCATCAGTGACATTGGCGGTCTTCGTGAAACAATATCGAATCTTGATGAAGACATTTAGCTACACGATTCAAAAAGCGTAAGGAATATTACATGATATTACATGAATCATATTTTTTTTCAACTGAAAGTTTTCTGAAGATGCGAGTGTATTAACCCCTCTCGTCTCTTCTCTGCAACCATTTTTTAACCCATATGTTGCGATGCCTACCTTTTTTTCTCTTCACAGTAGCACACCCTAAAATAATTGCCCATAGCTCTTTTTCATTCACATCCATTCTCACAGGTGTCTAGATGCCGACTAAGTTGTGAGACAGGCGCGTGTATCAAAAAAAGAGTGTGAACAGTTGTGGGCGTCAAGCGTTTGCCCAACCCTATCGTTGCCCTGGTGTAAACGGGCCTTTACGCGCTGAAATTTTCCGATTCTTTCATGAGCGTCCCGGCTTACTAACATGGCGAATCTGCGGTTGCAATATATCTGAAAACGGCAAGGGAGCATCGCGGCCATGAAACATAGTACAGTGTACTTCTAATCAACGCGTGATAGGAGCAGTTTAGGGCTACCGTAGCGAATGGCAGTTGCTCGTCCCATGTAGTCAGATCATACTCTACGGTTGCGGTCAGAGTGTTTTTAATCAATTTATTGAACGCTTCAGTCATTCCGTTACTGGCCGGATGAAACGAAGGAGTCAAGTGCAATTTTGCTTCCAATACGCGGCACATTTCCTGAAAAATCTGTGCTGTAAACTCTGTTCCCTATGTGAAACCATGTGCTCTGGGCACCCATTTTGACGCACGAAATCCATGAAAGCCCTCGTCACTGTCTCGCTCTTTTTGTCTCTAAGGGGATACGCCTGTACATATCTAAAGAAATGACACACAATTGTCAGAATGTATTTGTTACCCGATTGCGACTGCGTCAGTTCTCCAATCTGGTCAATTCTTACCCTTTCTAGAGGTCGGGTGACTGGCAGAAATTCACCGATTTTTGCTTAAAATCTGACGTGAGGGTTTCGCTTTTGACACGCCACGCAATGTTTCACGTGCTCTTGCACGTCTTGAGCCATATTTGGTCAGACGAATAATTCTCTAGCGTGGTGTAGGGTCTTTTTCACGCCAAAATGTCCCGAGACCCGCGTATCGTGCGCCATTATTAGAGCGAGCTTTACTAGAGATGTGGGAATCACCGCTCGTTTGCGAATATCCCCATTTTCCCCAAATTTCCATTAGAAAAACAGCCTTTGCCCATCACAAAGTCCTTGTACTGTCCAGGTTCTGTTACCGTCCGACCTTTACCTTCCAATGTATCCATGATCTTTGCCCAGAGTGGAGCTTTTTGCGCCACACTTACCGTCTCTGAACAAAATACGTCGTACGGATCTGGTACTTTCATCACGGCCGCACGGATGGCTGCCACGCTTCGGGAGAGTGTGTCGGGTATAATGTTCTCTTTACCTGGTCGATACGAGATTTCATACTCGAACTGAGACAGTAGTACCGCCCATCGTGCGATACGTGGCACCGTTGCTTTGTACTGAAAGAGATACCTGAGTGACTGATGGTCGGTGATTATTTTGAACGTACGTTCGTAGAGATACCAAGCCAAATGCCAGACATTTTCCACAATGGACAGAGCCTCCTTTTCCGTCGTGCTGTACCTGGTCTCTGTGGGTGTGAATTTGCATGATTAATATGCGATAGGATGATCCAGGCCGTCCGCCTCTTGAGTCAGGACGCCTCCTAGAGCGACGTCACTGGCGTCGGTGTGCAACCGAAACGGTCGCTCGAAGTCTGGATATCGTAGCATATACACTTCCGCGAGAGCCCTCTTTAGCGAGTCCAATGCGGCCTGATGTTAGTCCGACCACACGAATTTGGCACTTTATTTGTTCAAGGCAGTTAAAAGGGCCACCCGAGCTGAGAAATTCAGAATGTGTCTTCTTTAATAGCCTGTCATTCCCAAGATTCTCCTGGGATCTCTCGGCTGCTTAAGTGGCAACAACTCCCGAATCGCTTTGATCTTCTTTGGGTCGACTTGAACTCATTCCTTTGAGAAGACGTGTCTCAAGTACTCAGTCGACGAATGGGCGAAGCTGCATTTCTTCAGCGAAATTTTCAGTCCTGATTTCTGAATAAGAGTGAGAACCTCCTCCAAATGAGCGATGCGTTTTTCAAAAGTCTTTAAAAGTGTTTTTCAAAAAAAGAAAATACCCCAAAGTCGTCGATGAAAACGTTTTTCCAATCACTGGTTCAAGCACTCTATTGACCAAGCGCCGAAATGTAGCTGGAGCTGTAGTCAGGTCGAACGGCATCCTCTTGTAGCGGTACTGAGCTTACGCTGTAGCGAATGCTGTTTTGTTGCGATCTGCCTCAGCGACAGGGATCTGGCAGTCCCCGGACTTTAAGTCAATTGCCGAGAAGAACTTCGCACCGCCTAATGATTCCAAAATGGTTTCTATTCTGGGCATGGGATATTTATCGGCCAGGGTGATTTCTTTGATTCGTCTGAAATCGACACAGAAACGGTTATTTCCGTCCTTCTTCTTAATGAGGAGAACAGGAGACGACGACGCGCTTGCCGAAGGCTCGATTACGTCCATTTCTAGCATTTTCTGCACCTGTTCATCAATGGCTGCACGCTTTGCCTGCGGCAACGGTTATTGTTTCGTAGCAATCGGCGCCGCATCTCGGGTGTCAATCCGGTGATGGAGCAAGTCGCATCTTCCTAAGTCCTTCTCGTGTTGCGAAGTGGCCGTAGCATACCTACCTAACAGAGCTAACAGGCTCTGACGATGTTGCATTTGCAGATGGTCTAGACTCGGGGTTTCTGTTTCGAGTAACTAGTCGGTGATTCCATCCTCACCGTCATCACTGCTCATCGTCGGCAGCACAGCAGCAATGTGAGACTCTCGCACACTTACCATTTTCCTTTGGTTGATCATACTGATGGATTCGCCGGCATACCCATGCACCCTCTTTGAATGCATACGAATGTCCATTAACGATCAACCGACTGCCGTGTCCGTATGTCATGTCAAGCGTCATTTTACCTATTTGTTTCAGTAAATCTAGCCCAATAAATATGTCTCCAGGGAAATTACCAGCTTGAGCCACTATCACGTCGTGCACGTGAATGTTACCTCGTTTTTTAATTCTCAGCAAAATTCTTCTGCGCACATCAATCTCCTTGCCGTTAATGGTACTTAATTTTATTGTAGTAGGCTTAATTCTAATACTGCCTAATCCTGTCGACACGAACTCCTCTGCCGTGCATGGCCTAATTAAACAACACACCGATCTTGAACAGAGAAATGCATCACAGAGTTCATCATTAACTGTTAATTTTATGACCGGTTTTGTATCATACGTGTCGACAGGAGCCACTAGTTTTTTCTGTGTGGCGGGTAATGTGCGTTTCGCCAAGCTCCCATTTCGTTATCATCGTGGAAACTACTGCATTTCTTCACACCAAACCTATCATCAGCATACAATCAGCTTACAATCGTGAGCCGGGAAATCCCTTTATTTCTTAAATGTGCAATGATCGAGGCGTCCCTCTATTTGCTCTCTCGTCTCATGAACTCAAAGTCTTACACGACTTTCTCTTACATTTACATTAGATATGTCAGCGCTGACATTAGATACACCCAAATTACCCATTCGATACCGAACCAAGAACACGTTGCCCGTGATACTGAACCGGACACGACGCTATCAAACCCAAACCCAAACGCTATCAAACCCTTTGTCACTCAAGTGACAAAGCCCTTAGAAAATGTTTTGCTCTCCCCGCTAACCGTGTGAGTCGAATATTTCACTGAGTCCGAACTCGCAACCCAAATCTAAGTGACCAGTTCACTTACGCTTGACCGCTCTCTACGCAGCTCAACCCGGAGTGTTTCTTCCCTGGATAAATCTTCCTGAGAGACTCCTCATTCATAAGTGGGGACACACCCAAGCTCTGAGCCCAAGCTTTGTAGTCCGTCTGAATTTCTAGCTTGCTCCGACTGGCTTCGTACATTCCATTGCGTCCTACAATTTCTGGCAAAATGATCTTCATGTCAGCAATTGAAACATTCTATTTGCTTTCGACGTACGTTTGTGGAAACTGCGTTCCGCACCGGAATTACCGCTTTTTGCGACACTCTCTAGATATGTAGCCTAATTGATTACATGTCTAGCACTGCACTGGCTGGGGCCGAGAGGACGCGAGCTCAGGTTCATTTCTGGCACAGATGGGCCTTCGCGGCTTCTCATCTTCAAGCAATCGTTCACATCTAACCATCCTTGTGCAAAATCCTCTCTAGACACTTTTCTTGTTGGAGACAATAGTCTCACAAAAATCAACAG
>JACJUY010006034.1:23650-45203 GCA_014220935.1 Platorchestia sp. MABIK | reverse complement strand
TCAAAGTCATAGCCAGGGCGAAGTTGTGCTCGGAATTGCGGATTTTAGAGTCTCTGTTCATTTTTAAAACGAAACCCGTTCTAAATAATCATCTTAGCTCATTTCCTTTATCCCTTGTCAATAAGTAATGTCATACATTTTTTGTTTTTGTTTTTAAGTTGTTTTCTTTTTGTATTTTACAGATGACTTTTTGATCGAATTTTTATTGCTGATGATGAGCGAAGGCTCGAAACGTCCATTTTTTACGAGTCTTTTACTGCCTCGAGAATACATTTTTATGAAAAATGTTTTATACCATTTTCCTGGTTCTCTCTTTTTTATTGAAAATTCGTTAACATCGAAATAACTGCTTCGAACATAAATCTATATATATATATGGGGAGTCTAGGGGGTCAGTTTGGTATATGTATATATATCTGTATATTATATATATCTCTGTCCACTATATACATATATAGTACACACATATGCTTCCATATATGAGTAAATGCCCTACATATATATATATCTCTGTCCACTATATACATATATAGTACACATATATGCTGTTATATATGCGTACATACCATGTATATATATAACTGTCCACCACCAGACCTGGCGGTCGGGGCGCCGCAGGAGGACGGCGGACAAGGGGCGGTCTACATCTACAGCGGCGGCCCGGAGGGCGTCGGGCCATCGACGGCCCAGCGCATAGCGGCCAGCGCTGTCCATCAGACCCTCAGGGGGTTCGGGGGGTCCCTGGCTGGGGGGGTCGACCTTGACGGCAATGGATATGATGGTGAGGGGTCCGGGGGTCCATGGGGGGTTGAGTGAGGGGGACGCGTCTAGAGGGGGGTCCAAAATGGGGTAAAGGGGTCCAGAGGGGGTCCAGGAGAGGCCTAAGAGGTTCTGGGGCGTAGGGTCCAGAGGGGGTATGGGGAGGTGGGGCATAAAGATGGGTTCAGGGGGGTCTGGTGGGGCTATGGGGGATCCAAAAGGGGGGTCTAGGGCGTAGGGGTCCAGAGGGGGTCCAGGGGGGTCTTGGGAGAGGGGTACACAATAAACAATATTGTGTTCAGATTTCGTTTAATTTTGTGCTCGGGTTTTTGAGTTTCTGGAGGCAGTCTAATTGGAGTTTACCTGTATTGTTTATTATTGTGTTCACAATACCTGACCATTGTACCCACACCATTGTTCCCACACCATTGTACCCACACCATTGTACCCACACCATTGTACCCACACCATTGTACCCACACCATTGTACCCACACCATTGTACCCGACATTGTGCCCGCAGACGTTGCGGTGGGGACGGCGGGCGGCGCGGCGGTGCTGACCGCCCGCACGGTGGTGACGGTGACGGCGTCAGTGGAGCTCGACCCCGCCACGCTGAGCGCTGACGAGCAGCAGTTCCGTGTGGCGGTGTGTGTGCGGTGTGCGGGGCACGGTGTACCTGCGTACATAGGTGTGTGTGTGTGTGTTGTACGCACATAGGTCTGTGTGTGTGCTTTACCTACATAAGTCCTACATTACCTACATATTTATTGATATACTGCTGCTGCCTAATTTCAATTTAAGGCTAACACCTGATATCGTGTTATATTATCGTGTAAAATAAGAAATCGTGTTATTATAAGAATTTCATAATTGTAACTTTTAATCCTGTAGACGAATCCTATGCGCAAGCAATTGAGCAAAAAACGGGATTTTTTCAAAGTAAGTCAGTCCCATTAGAAGAAAATAACGCTAACTATTAACTAGATCCTCATTAAGAAAATAACGTTGCACAACATGAATTAATAACCAAAAATAACACCCAAGTCCACATTCAGAAGAAAGTAACGTTTCCTAACAACGACCAACACCGCAGAGGTGACGGTGGCGGTGGGGCTGGACGCGCACCTCCCCCCGCCCACCGCCCGCGCCCACTTCACGCCCTCAGCCCTCCCGACGGTGGCGGTGGGCTTGCGGGTGCCCGCCCAGCAGCGCGCATGCGCACACCTCACCGCCCAGCTCAACGTCAGTTGTGCGCATGCGCATACTTTTGGGGGTCGTATGTTCTATTATATATTGCTTTTTGGCATCTATTGTCATTTTTGTATTTGTAATATATGTTTTTGTTGGAATATATTTTATTTGTATAATGCAATGTACAAGTTGAATATATGTATCTTTTTCAAAATGTATATTTTTTTTAATGTGTATTTTTTATGTAATTTGGATCATTTTTGTAGTATGTATCATTTTGGTAATATATATTGCTTTTGCCATTATACTGTTTTAATTCTAATGCGCCTGCGCAGCTCCACATCAGTTGTGCGCATGCGCCTATTTTTTGGCATCTCTCATTATTTTAGTTATACCGGGTGTTCTTTAAGTACGGTACCCGAAAAAAATTATTAATAACTTATCAACGGATTTTTTGAAAACAAAATGGCAGTACAATCCTGAGATTTGCATCTTTTGTTTGGCACCCACGTATCCATGACACAACAGTCAATAAGAATCATAGGACACAGTGAAATTAATCCTGCTTTGGAACTGCCGCCAAGATGACGAACTGGACAAAGGGACAATTAGCTTCCATAAGCACTGCATACTTCTCTAATGGAAGGAACATTGTCGTAGCTCATAAAAGTTTCAAGAGAGAGTACAACCTGCGAAGTTCTTTGTCAAATAAGGGGGTATACAGATGCGTAAAGAATTTACATTGATCGGTCCCACCCTCACCCGTGCTGCAAGGAGAAGCATGTTGCTTGCAGTCGAATGGACGCCACATGAAGAATGTCATCTTAAAAAAAATGAAAGAAAAAATTAAAATAAAATATCTTCAAAAAATTAATAGTCCAAATAAAAGATATCAATCCCAGGATTCTACTGCCGTTTTGTTTTCAAAAATTCGTTCATCGTAGCAACAGTTATTAATGATTTTTTCGGGTCACGTATTTAAAAAACACCCTGTATATTTTTTTTTTGCAATTTTTTTAGCAAATATTTTGTTTATGTAGTATGAATTATTTTTGTAATATCTGTGCATTATTTTAGTAATATGTCTTATTTTTTGCATATTTTGCAATCGGGTTCTTTTTTCGGCCTCGATGTGTATACATATACCTTTGATTTATACATATTTTGTATGTATGTATTTATACATACCACGTACTTAAAATTGTGTATATTTAGATGACTATTTCTATGTCAAACAGCGTACCATTGTATATATACTGGGTACCTCAAATTTTATATATTAAAATATCTATTTTCATGTCAAACAGCCTACCATCTCCGACATATCTCTGCCGATGACGGTGACCGCGTCTGTGACTAGTGAGGACTACGTCGTTAGTGCGGGTACGTGCGGGTTTTCTTTATACTATAATGATGTAATTCTATATGTAATAAACATGTTTATTCATTCAGTATACAAACATAGTACATATATGTGTTAATAACTAAGTCCTCGTGTAAAATGAAAATAACGAACAATTAACAATGTCCTCGTTTAGAAAAGTTATATATATATTTATTTTATATATATAAGATTATATTATATATCAACTAATGACTGCAAAATAGCACATAAATTCTCATTTAAGACAAAACTACGAAAATACAATGCATGTTACAATACAACAATATTAGGCGAATAATTTGTAACGTGTATAATTTATGTAATTTATAGATGTATTATTATTTTTGTATGCGTAATTTTAAAATTGCAATTTAAATTTTTCGCAATGTTCAAATGAATAATTTTTAAGTTTTGATTTTTTTGTAACTTATTGATGTATTTTTTTTTTCATATTAAGATTTATATATTTTAAAAATGCAATTTAATTTTTTGAAAATTCTTCTATGTTTAATTATAGAAATATTTAATTTTTTACCATACTTTTACCATACATTTTTTTACCATACATTTTTTTACCATACATTTTTTTACCATACATTTTTTTACCATACATTTTTTTTTACCATACATTTTTTTACCATACATTTTTTTACCATACATTTTTTTGCCATACATTTTTTTGCCAAACATTTTTTTACCATACATTTTTTGCCATACATTTTTTTACCATACATTTTTTTACCATACATTTTTTTACCATACATTTTTTTGCCATACATTTTTTTGTCAAACATTTTTTGCCAAACGTTTTTTTGCCAAACATTTTTTTGCCATACATTTTTTTACCATACATTTTTTTACCATACATTTTTTTGCCATACATTTTTTTGCCAAACATTTTTTTGCCGAACATTTTTTTACCATACATTTTTTGCCATACATTTTTTTACCATACATTTTTTTGCCATACATTTTTTTGCCAAACATTTTTTTCCAAACGTTTTTTTGCCATACATTTTTTTACCATACATTTTTTTACCATACATTTTATACCATACATTTTTTTGCCATATATTTTTTGCCAAACATTTTTTTACTATTCATTTTTTTGCCATACATTTTTTTGCCATACATTTTTTTACCATACATTTGTTTACCATACATTTTTTCACCATACTTGAATGCATAATTTAAAAAATAAATTTTAAGAACTTTTTACTACACCTAGACATGCGATTTTAAAAACTAATTTTCAATTTCTCATCTCAAGTCCACCTATAATTTAAAAGACATATTTGGAAAAATTCCCACATTATTTAAATGTAAAATTTGCCAACTCGCAGACCTGGAAACGTCCACCTGCCCCACCTGCCCCGTACTGCATCCCCACTCCATCCCCACGGCCTCTACAGAGGGGGTCATAGCCCCGGGGTGTGGGAGGGACCTCGCGTGCACCCCTGCGATTGTTTTGAAGGCCTTCTTCCCCAGGTGTGTGGAGTGTGTTCTTCCCCAGGTGTGTGGGGTGTGTTCTTCCCCAGGTGTGTGGGGTGTGTTCTTCCTCAGGTGTGTGGGGTGTGTTCTTCCCCAGGTGTGTGGGGTGTGTTCTTCCCCAGGTGTGTGGGGTGTGTTCTTCCTCAGGTGTGTGGGGTGTGTTCTTCCTCAGGTGTGTGGGGTGTGTTCTTCCCCAGTTGTGTGGGGTGTATTACCTTTAAGAGAACTCTGAATCTTTAACTTTTAGGAGTTGTTTTTGGTAGAAATATAATATTATCTTGACAAAAATGTAACCGATAGTAAAAAAGTGACCGATAGTAAACGGATATCTAACGACATAAATGTTTACACAACGATACATGCCAACTTAACGTAATAAAACATCCTCCGAATAAACAAAAAAATAATTCGCCTTTTTCTCCCGCAAAAAGTTGGTCGCATGAGAATTGGAATCCACTTCTGAAAAACTTTGCCCAACAGTGGAGACGAACTCGTGGTGGGAAGCAGGGACCCCGTGGAGCTAGTGGTGGAGGTGGCGGTGGCGGAGGAGTCTGCCTACAAAACGACCGTTACAGTGAGGGAAACCGGTTCTTTTTGACCTATTAATACACACTTTAGCTGTTCATAAAACTTGGATAGTCTTGTTTGGTTGCTTGGTTACCTATTTGTTTGTATGTTTGGTTGCCTGTTTGTTTGTATGTTGGGTTGCCTGTTTGTTTGTATGTTTGGTTGCCTGTTTGTTTGTATGTTGGGTTGCCTGTTTGTTTGTATGTTTGGTTGCCTGTTTGTTCGTTTGCTTGGTTGTGTGTTTGAAAGGAAAAAAGTTTATGAAACAAGACAAAAGTTGAAGAAGAAAGCAATAGGTGCTGAAAAACAGGACAGCAGTCAACCGGAAAAAGATGGTCCGTAACAAAAAAAAACCTATTCTATTTTCAACACAAGGAAGGCCTACCCAACCCTCCGCCCGGGACCTCACATCTTTCCCCTGGTGGCGTTAATTCCCACAAATACAATATTTGTATCCCCCTGAGAGGGGACTGAATCCAAACAAAAATAGTTGACTAAACCAAGTTTTTTCAAATTAGACTAGTTATTTTGCGCCTAAGACTAAGATGTTCCTAAGAGAGGAAGTAGGAAGGACCCATTTGGCATAGATCACATGTTGTTAAATTAGACAACTTAATATGCGCCTTTTTCAAGTGCGTTAAATTAGACAAGTTTCCTAAGAGAGTAAGAAGGAAGGACCCATTTGGCATGGAATTGAGGGAAATCTTTGGAATTGGGGGGAATCTATGCACAAGGCGTGTCCCCGGCCCCAGGAATCTATGCACAAGACTTGTCTCCGCCCCCAGGTACAACTACCTAAGGGGGTGACCGTACAGTCCGTGCCCGTGCAGTGCACAGTCCCCAACCACCAGGGCGGCGTGGGGCTCAGCCAATCACAGCTCGTCTCCTGCTCCCTGCAGTCACCAATCAGGGCCGGCGAAACGGTGAGGGTTGTGCGCTGTTGTTGTTGCTCTTTGTGCGTTGTTGATTTCATGTGCGTTATTTTTGATTTCGTGTGCGTTATTTTTGATTTCATGTGCGTTATTTAAGATTTCATGTGCGTTATTTTAGATTTCCTGTGCGTTATTTAAGATTTCATGTGCGTTATTTTAGATTTCATGTGCGTTATTTAAGATTTCATGTGCGTTATTTTAGATTTCATGTGCGTTATTTAAGATTTCATGTGCGTTATTTTAGATTTCATGTGCGTTATTGTTGTTATTAATATAAGATACCTCCACTGCATAAAACTTTTTGCACACCGCCGTTTGTTAGTAGTTGAAGAGCCTTTGTATGTACAGTATATATGTTATTGATACGACACAGCCTGCCCCCAATAACGATAACAAAAAGAACTGTGAGAGTAATGGTCTGTTAAATAAAAAAGTGTAATAAAATTCAGTGTTCATTCATGTTGAAATAAGACATTTATTCATTCTTTGAATGTGGGACCCATTCACTCATACACCCATTACCCCTATCCTCCATTACCCCTTTTCCCTCATCCGCCTCATTCCCCCATCCCCTCTGTACTCCCATTACCCCTATTCTTTCATCCCTTCCCCATCTTCCTCGATCTCCCTTATCCACCGCATTCCCTCTGACGCTAGAGCACCCCCAATCCCCCCCGCAGGTCAGCACACGCCTGCTGACTACCGTCAGCCCCGCAGTCAGCACCGCAGTCACGCCTCAGCTCAAATACGTCGTGGACGTCACGGCGCTCAACGCAGCCGTCACCGCGACGGCCGTACTGCGTCTCGTGACCGACGTCCGTCTCTCTGTCTGGGGGTCCGTGCGTGTGGGGGTCCGTGCGTGTGGGGGTCCGTATGTGCGGGGGTCAGTACGGGTGAGGGTAGTTCTCGTGTTGTGCTATGTATATGCCAGTGTGTCATGTGTAATTCATGTTGCTACTTTAAACCTTTATAAATCTTTCAAGAGATTTATAATTCGATCTAATTCATGTTTTTTGCACGTACGCACCACTATCCCCACACTCCACTCATTATATCTATCGTCAACGCGACGCTCACACACGCCATGTCCTCGTAAAATCTTCTTCCATGCCGAGATTCGAACCCAGGCCTTCTATGGAAGTCAGCCCCATGACCACTAGACCAAGAGGGACATTAATTATTATCTTCGTTATTTAGTCGTGCAGAACCGGAGCGAGTTGTCTACGGTGGAGAGGGCATGTCCGCACTCCGGCCTTTAGACTTCAGGATCCAGGTGCGTTATTTAACTTTATTCATAATGTTGGTTTTTGTGTTTTTCCCCATCCAATTCAAGAAATTCACAAAGGCGTCTACTCTCGATGGATCTCACAGGTTTAGTTGCTTATGTTGAAAAATGAAAGTCGTGGTAAGTTCCAAAGTATATTCCTTCTGAGCATAGTTGAAAATTAAACAACTCGGGTCACGACATTGTTTAGTGTACTGAAGGAAGCACGCGCACACATAGAACACAAAATCACGTGCTGTATTTATCGGTATGTTCTTTACCAGTGCGGACGTGACAAGATTAAAAGATTAATATTTCAGTTAAGATGTGAAAGCGACACAGAAAATAGTCATCACATTCCTAAAACGCACCTTTCACAGCTCGAGGCAACGAAGCAGCAATGTTCTGATTGCAAGCGTTGAATTGAAGTCATTGATGGGTAAAATTTGACAGCTCTCTGACATTACCCAAATGGTGATGCAGCTCAAGCGATCCTTAATGTTCGAATTAGGACGAGTCACACTCGACTGGGCAACAATGATGAGAGGTGTACAGTATATGGCGATTGTTCATCTGCGTTCGGGCTAATAGTTGTAGTGCAGTGAATCTCAGTGATTGGGCGTCGCAGAGTTCCTTGCGTCTCAAAAACAGGGAAGTGACGCCCGTTGTACACTATTCGTCGTAGTCGGGGGTGAGATCATTGTTGTTGACAGGTTACAGTTTTGAATGAACTCGGAGTAGTGACTACGCCGGTTTCGTTGCCGACTCATGATCTAATAGGTAAGCTTTGACTGCGGTTTGGGAAGGTAAATGTGCCGAGACACTTGCCGGCCTATACACAGGATGGGTTTAGTGTTAGCCCTGTCTGTAGAAAGTGAGTTTGAGCTTGGTATATGTAAGAAATCTAATTAATTAATTTACAATTGTCTGTCATTAAAATTAGCGATTTCTGCTACTGAAAAGTAGGGATGTATCAGTGATACGTTGATGCATCCGTCGAACATCTGAGTTTTTAGTGGAGCACTCATCAGGAAAAGATAATCAAATCTTGGTTGCAAACTCCTGGGACTTTTTTCTTGCGATTCGGTTTCCACCGATATTAGCTCAGGCTGATCTCCTGTTATGATGATGGTAATGCTAATATTAGCACAAAGTTAATATTATCACAATGCTAATATTAATGCTAACATATGCAATATACGTTGCAGGTGCAGAATATAGGCGTGACGACAGCATCTGCTCTGCAGCTGCAGGTGCTGCTGCCTGCGGCTGCGGGGCCTCGGCGTCTGCTGCAGGATATCCGAGTGAAGGTAAGAGTATTGCTTTTGTACTAATGTACTAATGATGCGTGCACTAACGTACTAATGGTGTGCATTTATGTCCTAACAATGCGTGTACTAATGTACTAATAATGCGTATCCTAGTTACGGGGGCTGGTCAATAGTTACATAGGGGCAATTTGGGGCGGTGTCTCTGTTATGGGGACTGGTCACTAGTTACATAGGGGCAATTTGGGGCGGTGTCCTTGTTATGGGGACTGGTCACTAGTTACATAGGGGCAATTTGGGGCGGGATCCTAGTTACGGGGACTGACGTTATTGGGTTAGTTGGCGATAGGTAAGGTTACGTTAGGTTTGGTTCAAATAAAATTTGTTAGGTTAGGATCAGTTTTTATAAAGGTATGATGGTTAAAAGGAATAACTGTTCAATTTTTACAGGTTATTAAAGCATAATTGTTTTCTTAACGGAATACCCGAGCCGTCAAAAATGACGCTGAAGCTGCGTTTTTAGGAAATGTTACTTAAATCCTGATCCAAACTCTGTTGATTTACTTTTCTCTTGTCCGTCATTCAGAAAAAAGATACCTAAATATTGGTAGTAAACTCCGTGGATTTATATTTTTGGTGCTACATTCAGGAAAAAAGATACTTAAATCCTGGTAGCAAACTCCGTGGATTTTTAAAGTAATTCAGTGTACCTCAAGGAACAATTTTAAGTGGTTCGTTTTAATCACTTATAAAGAACAATGCTAACGTCAATATGAACTGGTTTGACTTTTTTTTTCATTCATTCATTGATTCCTTCATGTGTTAGATTGAATTTTAATAATCATAAGTATAAGTTGCATATGCAGAAGTGAAATTTGCAGTCAAAATGTAGTGTTCGTTTTATGCATATATGTATATTTTAAGTACGTTCTTATATACATGTTTTTAGGTTGTTGATATACATATATATTCTGTTCTTTGTTTCATTGTAACATTCCATGGAATTATTATTTTTTTAATTTTTTATCTAATTGGTCTATTTATTTTATATTTATTTGTTGGTGTTTGTCCAAAAACTTTACATGGGCGTGCACATTTATATATGAATACATACATTAATATTTGAAAATGCAAAGTTGGAAATTATTTGAAAATGCAAAATTTGAATATAGTTTGAAAATACCTAATTGAAAAAATTTGAAAATACAAAATTGAAAATAATTTAAAAATACAAAATTGACAATAATTTGAGAGTACAAAATTGAAAATAAATTGAAGATAAAAAATTGAAAATAATTTGAAAATACAAAATATGATGAATACTCTAATATGCGCTGTATGAAGTCACTGGGCATATGTATGTATATACATATGTATATACCTAGCATAGATATTTGTCTAGTATATTGAAACATACGTATAAATCCAGCATATGTATATACCTCGTTATATACCGAGCATATGTATTTATACATAGGTATTCACATAGTATATGTACATATACCTATCTATATACTTTGCACATATGTCAGCATGCATCATCCGTCGTGTCACATTTTCATTCAACACACGTACGAGGAAGTTAACATTTTTGTATGTTCTCCTTTCCAGTCGAGCTCCACCGGAGACTGCGTGATGGGACAGCAGGTGTGTGTGCGTGTGTGTGTGTGCGTGTGTTTGTTTGTCAACGGTACCGTGATAATAGAGAGAGAGAGGACTGGGGAGGGATAAGGAGAGAACGGGAGGACAAAGTGGGGAAGTAAAGAGAGAGGAAAGAGGAAGGCAGAGAGAGACCTCGACACCAACGACGTTTGCGCGCCGGATGGTGTCACGATATGGGCTGGGTGTGCACCACGGTAGAGGAAACAAGGTAGGGTCATTTCTATGGGAGAAAATACACCTCCTCTTGTTCGGCTAGCCAATAGAAAGGCTTTATTTCAAATAAACTTTATGACGTCACCAAAACGCCATGTCGTTAGGCCAATAGTGGAGCCAGATTTGGGGGTAGCAGTGCTACCAGATGCAGTATGAGCGCTGCTATTGGTTCGTTGCCGTGACGTCATCAAAACCACACCGTCAACGAAAAAAAGACTGGTTTGAGCCTACCTTGTTTCCTCCACCGTGGTGGACTAGGAACAACCTTAACCCTGGTATTTAATGGCAGTCTCTCTCTCATGACAAGGCGAGACGCAAGTGACGTAATTAAGTAGGGAAATATATAAGAGGATTAATTACTCTCTCATTAAGTAGGTAAATATATAAGAGGATTAATTACTCTCTCATTAAATAGGTAAAAATATTAGAGGATTAATTACTCTCTCATTAAGTAGGTAAAAATATTAGAGGATTAATTACTCTCTCATTAAGTAGGTAAATATATAAGAGCATTAATTACTCTCTCATTAAGTAGGTAAATATATAAGAGCATTAATTACTCTCTCATTAAGTAGGTAAATATATAAAAGGATTAATTACTCTCTCATTAAGTAGGTAAATATATAAGAGGATGAATTACTCTCTCATTAAGTAGGTAAATATATAAGAGCATTAATTACTCTCTCATTAAGTAGGTAAATATATAAGAGGATTAATTACTCTCTCATTAAGTAGGTAAATATATAAGAGAATTAATTACTCTCTCATTACTTGAGCAACAGGAAGTGTGTGATGAGCGTATCTGTGATACAGGCTTCACCACCTCCCCAATTTTCCCTACATTAATCCTTCACTACACCAAACTATTAATCATGTCTTTTTGTAAATGAATTAATACTTCGTTACACCAAACTGATATATCTGCAAACATTAAAAGATTACGGTCGTTATACCAAAGTAATATATATGCAAATATTGAAAGATTACGGGTACGATCAATCTAGATAATTTACACCGGATATTTTATGTAGAGTATATTGAAGGCCTATGTTGTACATTTAAATATTACGGGAGTATTTAAGTTATTTCCCTAGCATTTTTGAGATTTTTCATTACATGAGCTTTTGAAAAAATTTCCTTTCAAGTTAAGAAATAAATAAAATAACTGAGGAAAGTAAATTAAACAAATCAAAATGATAGAAAAAATGAACAGAATAAATGAAATAGGATTCGCATCGCTTCAACCTATGTACTGAATCAATGACCAAATCTCCCATATAGTACATGTATTGTCCAGAGAAAACGTTATATTCGAAATGGCGGCGCTGCACAAAATGGCGGCGCAGGACAAGATGGCGTCTCAGCACAAGATGGCGTCTCAGAACAAAATGGCGGCTCAGGAGAAAACGGCGGCGCAGCACAAAATGGAGGACAAGATGGCGGCTCAGAACAAGATGGCAGCGTCTCTAAGGTGATCAGCTGCTCTGATGACGATGACGAGACCTGCGTGGTGGTGACGTGCGCCCTCGGCAGGCCCTCGTCTGAGCTGGTTACCCTCACAGCCGCTGTGGACTCCTCCGCCCTCGAGAGTGAGTCTCTGAGGGTTGAGGGTACGGGTTAAGGGTGAGAGGATTGTGTTCTGAGGGTAAGGGTGAGAGGGTTGTGTTCTGAGGGTAAGGGTGAGAGGGTTGTGTTCTGAGGGTAAGGGTGAGAGGGTTGTGTTCTGAGGGTAAGGGTGAGAGGGTTGTGTTCTGAGGGTAAGGGTGAGAGGGTTGTGTTCTGAGGGTATGGGTGAGAGGGTTGTGTTCTGAGGGTAAGGGTGAGAGGGTTGTGTTCTGAGGGTAAGGGTGAGAGGGTTGTGTTCTGAGGGTAATTTAAGTCTCCATAGAGTGAAAGGGTTGTATTATGAGGGTTGTATATAGGGTTATATTTTGAGTATTACAGTTAACCAGGTGTAAACTAGAACCTACATGCATGGTCAAACTTGGACTATGGCATGCATTTCCCACGCATTTCTCTCAATCATTTGTTTCGATTATTGACTGATAATACGATACCCGTTTGTGTGTGTACCAATTAAGGATCTTTATGTTAAGACATTTTTAAAATCCATTGACATCCATTTCATGTATCAAATTCATTGGAAATAAACTGTCTTCCTTTACTTCTTTCTTTCTTTCTTTCTTTTTCTCGTTTCTCCTTTCTTTCATTCTCTCTCTCTCGTTCTTGATCTCTCTCTTCCTCTCTCCCTTTCTCCATTCTCTCTTTCTCTCTCTCGTTCTTTCTTAATATATTTCTCTCTTTCTTTCTCTCTCTCCCCCAGAGCTGTACGGCGCAGGCGCGGTGGTGACTCTCCAGCTCTCCGCCTCCGCCCTCGACACCAACGACATTTCCACCCGGTGAGAGATGGTGTCACGATATGGGCCACGGTAGAGGAAACAAGGTAGGTTCAAACCAGTCTTTTTTCCGTTGTCTATGTGGTTTTGCTGACGTCACGGCAACGAACCAATAGCAGCGCTCATATTGCATCTGGTAGCACTGCTACCCCCAAATCTGGCTCCACTATTGGTCTAACGATATGGCGTTTTGGTGACGTCATAGAGTTTGTTTGAAATAAAGCCATTCTATTGGCTAGCCGAACAAGAGGAGGTGTATTTTCTCCCATAGAAATGACCCTACCTTGTTTCCTCTACCGTGGTATGGGCTGGGTGGGCTAGGAAATCTCAACCCTGATATCGCGGTGGTACAGTAGTTAAGGGATCGGCCTTGCATGTTGGAGGCCCGGGTTCGTATCCCGGCACTGGCGCGGCGATTTTCCCCGTTGGGTATAAGGGAGAGCTCAAGCACAATACCCCACTCAACCCAGGTGTCGGAAATGGGTACCGGCTTCACGGGGGAACCGTCATGGTGTTCTATATATAGTGTTAGTTATAAGACATTTGAAAAACCAATGCTTAAGATCATATGTATCAGGCTTGATTGGAAATAAAGCATCCTAAGATGCCGATGTTTGTTTGTTTGTTTGTTTATATAATGACACACCTGGATAAAATTAATAGGATTTAATTTAATTATTGGTAGAAATAATGTCCTTCTATGGTAATTCTTGGTAATAATTGAGACCACTTAACAATACTTTGCAATACTTGGCAATATTTAGGAATACGTAGAAATATTGATCAACTCTTAACAACGGTCCTCACGCACACATTTCTAATACTGTGCCTCCGCGTGCAGTTTTACATTTTTTTTCAACACAACTCAAACATCTTTTGTATTTTCTCGTGGATCCAAACATTAGATTGGATTAAATTAGATTAAACCAGTATAGATCGGGTAAGGTAAAAAATTAGGTATGATCGAATTGAACAGGATCGCAGAAAATTAGATCAAAAAATATTAGAGAACTCCACCCAGGAGTTCTCCCCGTTGGGAAAAGGGAGAACTCGGCCACAATTTCCCACTCTACCCAGGTGTCGGAAATGGGTACCAGCTTGACCAGGGGTACCCGTCATGGCGTCCTGGTGTTAGTTATGAGGCATTTGATATACCAATGTACAAGGTGCTGTGTGTCAGGCTTGATTATGATAAAGCGTCCTCTTCCCCCTCCCCCGCAGGGTGTCACAAACGGTGGAGGCGACGGTGGCCCCCGTGGGCTGGTCCAACACCGCCCCCACCTCCGCCCCCTGGTGGGTGCTGGCCCTCGCTGCCGGGGGCGGCGTCCTCCTGCTGGGGGGCATCACCTACCTCCTCTACAGGGTGAGTAACCAACACTCTGGCGCCTGTGCTTTACCGGATAATAATGGCATTATAATAATCTTAGGATTATAGAATAATAATATCTATTTTATTAGTCTATATAATTATTATTCTATTATTCTATAATCCGTAGTGTGTGCCCGATTGTTTTATTGTTAAATTTATTTTATTATTCTATAATCCTTAAATTTGCAAAGTATAATTTGAAATAATTTTTGTTGCACATGGAACTTTGGTGAGCTTTTGGTTGTTTGTTCACTTGTTTGTTTGGTTGCTTGGCCACGCCTACACTTTGTTCTCTATAATTACATAGGGTGAAATGAATAGGACCTACATAGACATGACCTACATAGACATGACCTACATAGACATGCCCTACATAGACATGCCCTCAACAAACATGTCGCACCCTTTGCAGTGCGGGTTCTTCAACCGCAAGAGGCCCCCAGTGTCCCAGGACGCGGGCTCTCCTGACGGCGACGCAGCCAGCGAAGAGTTCGAGTGCCTGACGGAGGGGGTCCCTGGGGCACCTGAAGAACTGCCTGGTGGGGGCGGGGGGCCTCGCATGAGCTACTGTGATGTGTGTGTGGTTGTGTGTGTGTACTGTTGTGAGTTCATGTGTATGTATTTGTAATATGTGAGCGTGTGTGTGTGTGTGTGTGTGTGTGTGTGTGTGTGTGTGTGTGTGTAATACGTGGAGTGTGTGTGCGTGTGTGTGTACTGTTGTGAGTGCATATGAGTGTGTACTGTTGTGAGTGCATGTGTGTGTGCGTGTGTGTCCTATACTCTCTGTTTATTTTTGCTTATGAAGTCATCGTTCAATAGTTAATTATTGTAGAATATAATGAAAATGCTTAATTAATGGTACAATGCTTTAACGTCGGATGCGAATTTTTCAAACAGTTATTGTTAAACCTAGCTGTTGTGCAGTACAATAATATATTTGTATTCCTACAATACAGTAATGTTTGATAATGCAAATATTATTTTAATATATATGTTTGTTTGTGTTTAGGTATGCTAGGGTATAGAGAGAATGTGTGTTTTGATCAAATGATTGCTTAAATTAGATTTTATCCGAGAAGGTCTCGGGTTCGAATCTCGGCTCGGGCGCGGTACATTTTCCGGAATGAGCAGCTTCTCTGGTGATGTAGAAAACAGAGCAGGCGGGCGTGAGAGGGTAAAGGAAGACCCTCCAACTCAATGAGCTAGGACCTCACGCTTTTCCCCCTAAGTTAACACCACACATACCATTGCAGTTGCAAAAAATAGAATTTAAAAATAAATAAAATAAATTTTGAACAAAAATTTTTCAACACAAAAATTAAAAACTAAATAGAATTATACAGTAAAGCGGCCAATTAAGTTTTAATCGTGAAAAATTGATTTCGTGTGAAGGAATTTAAAGTTTCTCTAAGAATATACATTGTCCAAAGCAAGGCTGTCAAAGAAACATTTTTGAGTGTCAAGGAAAAATTTTCGTTTTGGATCTGAACGGTTGCATTTTTCCATTCACAATCATGTCATTTTAGCCCTAATTTTTGAAGAAAAATAATGAAAAAATTCAGGTTAATTACTAATTAATGTGGCTTGACTTGGGAATGTCAGGTATGAAGTTCAAGTGTCAGTGTTATTAATGTGGGGGAACATGTGAGGTCCCGAGATAAAGGTTAGGTTTCAAATGTGTTCCTTTTGTTGAAATAAAATGTTTTTTTTTGTTTTATTACTGAACGTTTTTATCGGTTGACTGCTGTCTTGTTTTTCAGCACCTATTGCTTTCTTCTTCAACTCTTGTCTTGTTTCATGAACTTCTTTCTCAACTCACTGGTGCTATGCACCTTGTGCATAGATTTCGCATTCCCTTAACTCCGCAGTAAATGATGCCTTTTTCTTTCTCTCTTTGGAGCGCCTTTGTTGCGGTTAGGGAGGCTTAAAACTAAGATCAAATCTAATTATATTGTACATTGTTTTTTTTTAAAGCTCTTACAACTGATACTGGGACACAATAACGGCTTCCGACACCTGGCTGGAGTGGGAAATTATGGCCGAGTTCTCGGTTTTCTCTACGGGGAGAATCATCGGCATCGCCGGGATTCGAACCGCCGACCCTTCCGTGAAGAGTGCGCGCTCTTGACCCATTTAAAAAAATAAGACGTTTTCAAGTAGCTTCTGTGCCGCGGTGAGCAAGATTCTAGCCGTGTTTTATTCGGAAAAGCAGCCTTTTTTTGGTTGCTATGTCCACTTTATAAGAATCCACTTTATAATCGAGCATGAGCTCGATTTTCCCGGCTTGTTTACGTCCAAATTAGACTAGCGGATAGCCGTCGAACGGGAAATTGTGGTCGAGAGCGGCCGATAGTGACCTTCAGCGGCCATGTTTCACTATATTCTGCTACCTGTCAACCTAACTGGGAATTTCTAACTGGGAACCACTAGGCGGCCCCAGTGAAACATGACGGTCTTGTGACGATGTTAAATAAGTTGCCACTCTTTCTGTGATTCGTTTTGATTCAATAATTTACCATGATTAATGACGTAGATCTTAAGTGATTTCTAGGATATATTGTTCTCGTGTAGACCATATTTTTGTTAAATTAATCATCGAATCATGAGGGAACCCATTCATTGATCAGTCTAGAGTGTGCAACTAGGTTAAGTGAATTAGGTTGAACATAACTGTACACCTTAGAATAACTTTGATGATAGGATGCCCTAGAAGTCGCTGAACCTATTGGGGCCCACAGGTAGCTATACGCAAATGTGTCCATGAAGTGTACTAGACTTGACACGTTAACTGCGGCGGGTTAAACTGAAGTTCAATCTCCTACTCGAATTAGAGTTCATTTTAGAATCAATTTTAGAAAAAATTTTTTTCTATTTTTTTCTATGAATTTTTCTAATTCATTTTAGAGAAATCAATTTTGGAAATAACGAAAATTTAAAAAATCGGGCCTTCATTTAGTAGCCATTAGGTATTTATGGAAATAGAGTTTGTGTCTGCTAGTCGTTCAGCAGCATCATGAAAATACCCTATATGACCCCCGGTGGGTCACGTCGCAGTCAAAGTGTTAAAGGAACAAACAAACATCGGCATCTAAGGATGCTTTATTTCCAATTCAAGCCTGACACACACCACCTCGTACATTGGTATATCAAATGCCTCATAACTAACACCAGGACGCCATGACGGTTACCCCCGGTTAAGCCGGTACCCATTTCCGACACCTGGGTAGAGTGGGGTATTGTGCTTTTAATTTTTCCCCTATACCCAACGGAAAAAATTGCCACCCAGAGCCAGGATTCGAACCCTCGATGCCTTCACGGAAAGGCAGGTCCTTAAACCACACGGTTATGACGAGCAATCTACTGCTGTATAGCTTATAGTATTTAAATAATTGTTAAAATGATTGAAGCCGACTTGTTTTCAAGTTAACCGGTTGGACCTGGATAATTTACTTATCCATGCTCTACTGAATAGTAGGTAACTATTAGTTTGTAACTTTAAACTTTACTGGATAGGAAAGCATAGGTTTTTACTCCAACTATTTGTAATCAACAGCAAGTATGGTAGTGATATCAGAACAATAATAAAGTAATAAAAAAATGTGGGGAAGGTCTTACGTTTATTTTTTAGATTTTTTAAATGTTATATTCTTCCTGTCATTCTCGCCCCAAAATACGGTGAATTGCGCTCAGGTATTTTCCAAGTTTGTATTTGGTGTGTGTTAAAAACACTTAAATAAATCAAAGAGGTAGTACTGTTGTAAATCATATTGAGGGTAAATCGTTTTGAGGGTAAAATTTTAGGGTAAATTATTTAGAGGGTAAAATTTGAAAAATTCGTTTTGAGGGTAAAATTTAAGTTCAAATCGTTATGTAAAACAAAACTCAAGTATATTTTGATCACTGAAATTCATCATTTGTTAAGAGAAGCTCTTAAATACACGAGTTCGTATACGAAATATTTTTCTTTTAATCCTTTGTTACTTATGAAACCAAACGTTGTAACTTGCATGTCATTATTTAATGAGGACATGGCCTTCGCATGTGGGTCTATAGTCCCACGCTTCATTAGTCAGCAACGCGTGACTCTAGGAAAAAAGTTGTCTGTTCGAGTCCCCGCTGTGTCATTTCGGTATTTCTCACCTGTGGGAATAAGGAACTTGACCGTAATTCCCCATTCCGCTTTAGTGTCCGAAATAGAAAGGTTTTATTCCAATCACGCCTGATTACACATCATTTTTTACATTGGTTTTCAAATGCCTCATAACTAACACCAGGACGCCATGACGGTTACCCCCGGTAAAGCCGGTACCCGTTTCCGACACCTGGGCAGAGTGGAGAATTGTGGCTGAGTTCTCCCTATTCCCAACGGGGAGAAACGAATATAGGCACCAGTTTGACCAGGAGCAACTGCCATTGCGGTGTTGCAGTTAGGAAGCATTTTAAAAAGCAGCTTACTAAATAATATGTGTCAGGATGGGTTGAAATGACGCATCTTTTGTGTCAGAACTGCACCTGTGTCATTCGTAGCGTCGATTATTTACTGAGACTATCAACGATGGCTTCATTTTTCTTTCTTTGAAGTTAACTTTAGTAAGATGCACACTTGTGCTATAATGCACTTGATTATAAGATCAAGTTTAATTGAGAAAGTGCAATTAAATTTCTTCAGGGGATTTTCCTAAAATTTCATACGTGAGAAGCAATAAAGTGCATTAAACGTGAAAGCAAATCTATGGGGGTTACAATGCCGCGAACCCCTTTGTAAGATATTGAGTTTGGTAATTGTAGGCTTGATAAACAAGTCGGGTATTTGGTTGCATGTTGGAGGCCCGGGTTCGTATCCCGGCACTGGCGCGGCGATTTTCCCCGTTGGGTATGAGGGAGAGCTCAAGCACAACACCCCACTCAACCCAGGTGTCAGAAATAGGTACCGGCTTCACGGGGGAACCGTCATGGTGTCCTATATATAGTGTTAGTTATAAGACATTTGAAAAACCAATGCTTAAGATCATATGTATCAGGATTGATTGGAAATAAAGCATCCTAAGATGCCGATGTTTGTTTGTTTTGACTTTATTTCCGCTTGGTAGGAGTAATGGGACCAGGTGTTAAATAAAGTAGGTGTTGAATCAACGGTAAATAATGGTAAGTTAAGAGGTAAAGGGGTAGCTAGGGAGCTGTTGAAAAAATAAAATAAGTAAGTGAAATAAAATGATACATTTAGCGCATTGAACAAATGCCTACCTGGATAAAGGAAGAAATTACTTTCAGTTCACCGTGGTTACTAAACGCTTACAATCAATGAATGAATGACGATCCTCTCTGACTTTGAAAGTCATATTATACTTCACACAAGAAATACTTTCGAATACGACTTATCGACAGACAAATGAACGTCACCTATATTCGGTATCTAAAACACATTACACAATTAGTCACGAGGTTTAAATTACCAACTCATCAATCATTGTTTGAAAAACAAGGGATTAATTACATTCGAATTAAGGAATCAATCAATACCAATTACATTTGAGTTTATAACATTCAGTTACACGATGGTATCATCCAACTACTAACAACAGAAATACTCCGTACTTTATTTACTTTTAATACAACACTAATTATTATTTGGGACCTTGTACATGTCCCCCCGAATCTGTAATATCACCGGCACAGCGGCGTGCTTGCCGATCGGCCTTGGTAGAATGTTGCCAAATAGCCTTTAGTATTTCAATGCGTGAGGCTTTTGGGCCTGATTCGATTATTTTGGTGTCCATATGAATGGAATTTGAATCACAACGACTCTTTAGCTTTAACACAAAATTCATTATAATTAATTTAAAATTTTACCGGGCACCACAAATCTTTCATGGGAACAATAGATCTTTTCATGTAAATAGCTCACTAAGTAAATGGTTGAAAGTTCCAACAACGGGGGCTTAAAACCGGGTTTCCTTATCATGTGCACTCATTTTACCGTCCAAAGCTTCAGTGTAGTTTTTATGTTTTAGTAATATTTTCCCACATTTTGATTCGGCAAAATAATAACTTTGGGAATAAATGCAAAATAAATGTTTTACCAGTAATCTTTTGGAAAATATTCCTCCAGCGTTAATAACAGATTTTAGTGAAACGGAACTGATTTTAGTGAAAAAATCTACCTACTTGTTATTCAATCCAAAATAGGTAACCCAATTTTTGGCAATTAATAACAACACTGATCAAATTTTTAAATATCCATTTGAGTATAGTAATTTAAAAAGTTATAAATCAAGAAACATTCTTTTAGCTAATTGTAACATTTGGGGTCCGACATTTAGGCAACAGCATTGCATGTTCCATCCGCTAAAAAAAATTCAGAGAAAGCCACATGCTTAGCCTTCGAAATTCATTATTCTGCTGAACTCGACCAGTAGAAGTTCATAATAGGTCGCTGAAAGTTCTCTAACTTTTCTGTTACAAACGTTGTGTTGTTAATTTGGTTTTAATAAACGTAAGTATTTTTTTATCCTTTAAGAGGAAAAATGTCTAGGTTTTTCTGAAGCTTGTTTAATTTTCTATGAAGCATGAACTTCTAGGTGTAAATTCAGAATTTTTATAACGTGAAATTCAAAACCTACTATTCATTTTTATGGGATAATTACATGTGTATTTTTCATTATTGTTGATTTGTGAACTTTTTTAACAGGTATTTCTTCACTAGCATGGATTTGTCTTAAATTTTCCAAGGCTCTGAACTGAAATTTTGGTGACTGATTTTTGGCTGTTGGATGGCAAAGCATAATTTCATGATTGGTAGATAAAATTAGTATAATATTTTGCTAAGTTTAGCTGTAGGCTTATATTTTTCAGATATTTTTAGAGGAAATTATTCTTTTGATAAAGTATGCAGAAAAATAGTGACTATTGAGTATGGATTGAATAAGTGGAAACTTAGCATGGCATGAAAGCCAACACTAATCTGGTATATGCAAAAGGTAGTGCCCAAGTGTGAGATGTTCTATGATGGTAGTTTTGGTAGCCAGCTCTTGTTTGCTGTGAGGTGTAAGTCATTG
>JACJUY010006034.1:6208-17517 GCA_014220935.1 Platorchestia sp. MABIK | reverse complement strand
TCACCCCCACATACGACTTTCACCCCCACATACGACTTTCACCCCCACATACGACTTTCACCCCCACATACGACTTTCACCCCCACATACGACTTTCACCCCCACATACAACATTCCAGTCGTCAGATTGTGGTCCTGCACAAAATTTAGCCTCAAATGTGTGCTGGACTACACAGTGTGTCTTGCTGTACATCATTTTACTTTATTTTGGTGTGCCCTGGAAGCCGCGTTTACACCGTTACAGCATCGTTTGCACAGTCATATCGACGCCATGATTGTTATGTATCTTGTATCAATTACTCAGTCATATGGACGCTATGATTGTATGTATCTTGTATCATTTACTCAGTCATATGGACGCTATGATCGTTTGTATGCATCGTTATCTTCATCATCGTCGTTTGGCTAAAAACACTTCGTTTGTGTATGTGTGTGAGTAGGTACGGAATCAGGTATTCTGCGGTTTTCTCACGGATGTTCATGAATTTGTTTCATTCTTGATTTACCTTCTTGTTGCTTTTTTATTTTACTTTTGTGGTCAGTTATCGTTTTCTAAATGTACGTGCATGTGTTGAGAGAAAATCGGAAACGGTTTCTTTTTATCTTTCCTAAGTTGGTACAGATATTGTACTCTGTTAGCGTTAACAGAGGGGAAGGAGTGAAGGTCCAAGCTTTTTTTTGGGCTGAAATTGGATTTCGTTTTGTCTTGTTACGGACCATCTTTTTTTTGGTTGACTGCTGTCCTGTTTTTCAGCACCTATCGCTTTCTTCTTCTTCAACTTTTGTCTTGTTTCATGAACTTCTTTCTCAACTTGCTGTTTCTATGCACCTTGTGCGTGGATTCCGCGTTCCCTTGAGTTTATACTAAATGGTGCCTTCCTCCTTCCTCTCTTCAGAGCGTCTTTGTGGCGCATAGGGAGGCTTAAACTAACATCTAATCTCTCCATTTCACTAACCTTTATTGAATAGGTTCAGGTTATTTCAGTTTGTTTATCCTGTGCAATGGGGACTGTCGCTCCCTGGGAGATACTGTTAGGTCCCTCAGCTGTAGATAGGCCTTCGGGACTTGTGTCTTTCGTGCCCACTTTGCTTCTTTCAGTTTTCATGCCTTCTTCGCTATCTCATCTTTGTCTTTTGTTCCTCTTCCTTCCTGACTTGCTGTTAGTGTACGCAGGGTGTGGGGACACACCTTGTGCATAGATTCCTGATTTTCTTCAGTCCATTCCAAATGGTCCTTTCTCTGCCCTTTGTGAGAACATTTTTTTATTGAAGCGGAGCCTTGGACTTACTACTATATTTCACTCCCGTCTTTCTCGCCTTCTCCGTTTTGTAAGTCACCAGAGGAGCTGCTTTCTACGAAAAATGTACCGCGCAGGTGAGGGGATTCGAACCCGGAACTTTTTCGTGCGCCGTTGTACCCATGTTTCTCGAGGAAAATGATAGTTAATGTATGTGTATTTTATAGCGTTAGAAAAACTGTTGATGCGTTAGGGCTATTATTTACAGCCAATTATAGGGGAGCTTTGTATAGAATAACAGGAAGGGTCGATGAACTTTCGTACGTAAAAGAAAATTTGTGAAGAAAATCAAGAAACGAATCTGTGGAATAAACTCATGATGCATTAGCTTCAAAGGTCAGTGAGGGTATGTGGGAAAACTATGCGTAAACATTGAATTTTGATCTTATCAATAAATGAATTTTTGAGTGAGTGTTTGTTTCTATTTCTAACTTCTTTGCCGGTTACTGTGCCCCCACGTCGTACCTTGATGCATATTTCTGGATCATTTTACCACGAAATCCTATTGAAATATTTTGCATCTATGTTATTCTAGTTGAATATTGTCGTTCTGTAGTATTTTTGTTTTTGTCTTGTTGAAATTTTTGTTTTATAACAAGTATCGAGTGTCAATAATTAAATGACCTCATGGGCTAGTGGTTAGGGTGCCTGGCCTTCATGCCGCAAGCCCTGGTTCGAGTCCGGTATTGAAAAGTAGGTTTTGTGAAGGACCATGTGTTCATTTGTTCGTGAATCACGTTCACAACAGGAGAATAAACGTATCAAGGATATAAGTAAAGTACATGTTAGACTAGTGCACCCTCGTTGTCTAAAATGATTAATTTTCAGGTTGAATTAAGTGAAAAAGACGAAATTGAACTGTTGGAATACCGTTTCCCTGCTTTCCTCGATGTTATTAATGGGATAACTTTCGAATGAATTTCAGTCAGCGCAAGTAATTTGTAATTTGTGGTTTACATGAGTCCACTTCATAGCGTGGCAGTAGCGACCGAATCACCAACCGAGCAAGCAGGCAAATAAAAGAAAATAATCTTCAATACTATGCCCTTAAATCTTGAAATGTTTTATTAAAAGATCCTTAATCCCCAAACGCACATGGTTACCAAAGCAAATGTCACTGTTGGAACGGAAGATTGAGAGAGAAACATAAATATGTATTACTTCGATTAAGTTATTCTGTTTGACAATGCTTATAAAATATGCATTCCTTTGATCAAGTCATTTTATTTGAAAAGTCTTATAAATGGATGTAATGATAGGAAATACAACGACAGTGACGAAGTGCTGCAAAACCCATTTCTCTACTGACATGAGTTTGGCTACTTAACATTTTTAATGAGTCAAGTTATAATTTACTAATTCAACTTAAAACTTTCAGAAAGTCTAAAAACTCCAATGCAAATGTCTCTGCAAATATAACAGGAGAAGAAGATTAATTCAGGAAGAAATTGACAGAATAAAAAATTCCATTTGGTTTTGCTAGATTTATTTAAATTTTTTGGAGATTTGGAAGTTTACAAGCATTGGTTTTGAACATTCAGCGGATGTTCAATTTTGATGCTATAACGGCAGAAATGATAGACTCAAATGCGCTGAATGTGCTCCTGTTTTTGCGATTGTAAAAGCAAATACTGTGTAAGAAAAAGCAAACTTCATATAAATGAATGCATGATTTCGTAGTTAATTAACTAGGATATACCTGCTCAGTCTTTGTTGATATAATTAACGCTTACAATTTAGCAGTAATTTTAGATGATGATGAGAAAAAATAATGTAACTCTCTTAAATATGAGCCCTAATTTGCTTGTAGTGACGATATGTCAGTCATTGGGCACATAACACAAGATTTAAAATTATTCCCAAATCTTTTATGTATTAACATTAGCTCAAATGCAAATTACATTTTACGCATTAACCTATTTAATCAAGTTTAAGCATCAAAGAGCAGAAGTCACGTGCAAAAGAATAAATGCAATATGATGTAACAATAAATTTGGGTTGAAGTTAATTATTTTGCCCCGTCTGAATTTGCGTGGGTATTTACGTTGCTTACGTCATTCTCTTTTGTCATCTGTTTGTGCATCAGAGTCTGGTGACGTTTCCGTGCAGCGTCCGCGTTTAGCGCGGATCCAAAGACGTCTTCCGATTGTTTTTTTTTTTTACATGGAATTTCTAAAAGTGAATGTAAACTTATACCGCATACCGTGATGTAAACTGAGAGCAATCAATTAAATCATTTACTTAAGAGACAGGAACGGCAAGCAGTGTCGACAAGTATAGTCAAACGAGTAATAGAAGATGGGAGGATGGATGTTGTGGTGCCAAGAGTATTAAATGAAATGGATAGTATGGCCTTGACCGGGGGCCTGGATGAGAACTTGAAAAGTTTGGGGGAGTTTCAAAGTGAGAAAAAAGTTGTGGTTGAGGCAAAATTTAATTAGTTGTAAAAGCATGGTAGTGTATGCGTGATTGACATGTTGCAGTGATAGTGTTATGATGTAACCATGGTAATTGGGTGTGGAACCAACTTGTCGTCTTCTTTAATTTGATGCTGTAGAAGCCAGAAAGAGAGGAAAATTGAGTACAGTTTTTGAGTAACTGTTGAGAAAATAATCATTAAATCCATGCTCTGATATGGGTAAAACATGCAGTAGAAATGGTGATAAAGAGTAGAAGTGAATGAAAATTATGTGTAAACTTTTGAAAAGAAGGCAGAGTTTGACAAGAAACTTGAAAGATAAGTTATAGAAAGATTCACAAATGATACTTAACTTGAAATGATAAAATAAGATGATGAGAATAAAGAATTTTAATGCAAAAGATATTTTTCTAATTTATAAGATTATTGTGTCGGCTCAAAACTTCAGTCACTCCAAAGTAATCTCAAGACAACTAAGAAGAGGGACCATTTAGTAATTAGAATGAACTATTGAAAATGAAAAATATATGCACAGGCTATAGAGTATGGTAACACTTAATAGCTTGTGCATAAAAAACAAGTTTTGAAGAAAGAAAAAAAAAACAGAAGAGATAGCAAAGAAGAAAACTGTGAGCAAAAGACAGAAGTCTCATAGGCCTCTCTATAGCTGAAATGACCTAACAGTATTTTTCCTGGGGCATCAGGCCCTGTAGCATTGTGCAATTATTTTCCAACTTACGACCATCCAACTTACAAACGTGAGCTTACTGATGTTGTATATGTAAATTGAAGGTAAATCAAATTTAATGTCTTTATTATTTTTATTAAAAATATTTTTATATAGAATCATTAACATTACATCTAATCTGTCTTATCTTTATTTGTTAACCGTGTGCAAAAATATTATGGGTTTTAAATATTCTCTATGGCTAAATATGTACCAGAAATTATTTACAACTTATCAACAATTCAGCTGTCAGCTGTTTGGGCCCCTCAGGTAATACAACTATTGTATCTATGGGAATTAGCACTCCCAGAGGGAAAATGTGAGGTCCCGAGCTGAGAGTTAGGTAGGCTTTTTTTTTGTTGAAATAAAAAGTTTCTTGTTTTGTTATGAACCATCTTTTTTTTGGTTGACTGCTGTCCTGTTTTTCAGCACCTATTGCTTTCTTCTTCAACTTTTGTCTCGTTTCATGAACTTCCTTCTTATCTTACTGTTTTTATGCGTACGGGATCCCTTGCGGGAACATCCTTTCTGCATAGATTCCACGTTTCCTAAACTCCATTTTAAATGGTGCCTACATCCTTTTTTTCTCTGAACATCTTTGTTGTTGCAAAGGGAGGCTAAAACTAATTTATAATTAATTAATCATAATAGCTGCAAAAAAAAAATATATATGTATTTGAAAATGTATGAAACTGACGGACTAAAAAAATTAAAAGGAGCAATTAACAAATAATAGAACTTATTTATAATAAAATAAGATTGTGGTATTAAAATTTGAACTTTTATTTGTTGAGCGAATACATTTTAGGATTTAAAGAGGCTTAACCTAATTCACAATCTATTTTTATCTTTGTTCAGGAAGCCAATATTTATTTAATACGCTATTGAAACCTAAACTTCAATTTTTTGGGCAATGCATTTTAGAATTTAAAGAGGCTTACCTAACTGATAATCTACTTTAATGTGTTTTCAATAAGCTAATGCTTATTTTTTGATATTTACATCATGAAAGTCTCATAGTCTCTTTGCATTGTTCAGGAACTATGTTCATCTTAGGCTAAATCTTTTCAGTCTCTCAATGCAGTGATAGGCAGTTCATAAGTGCATCATCTATGCACATTTGTATCCTCAATTTGCTGTAATTCATACTTATAAAAAAGGTATTTGGCTGTATTGAGTGAAACCCAAAACTGGTAAAATGGATTTCTTGAAATGGTTGCAGTCATCAGAACTGGTTGTGTCATTTCAGGTGAGTTTTTGTATAGTTTTAAATGTGGGCAAAATTTGATTTAAATTTGGGATGCTTGCCAGTATTTGTCACTTTAAAACCCCTTTATCATGTTGACTATGTAAAGGTTCATTTATATTAACACCATTGGGTATCTATATTGCTTTTTACAACTAATGTATCTAAGGGAATGAGCGGTCCCTGAAGGAATATATGAGGTCCCTAGCCAGTGGTTAGATAGGCCTTTCTTTTGTTGAAATAGAATTTTTTTTTTGTTAAGAACCATCTGTTTTGCTTTACTGCTTGTCCTGTTTTTCAGCACCTGTTACTTTCTTCTCCAACTTTTATTTTGTTTCATGAATTTCTTTTTCAATGTACTGTTTCGGTGCTCATTGAACTTTGTGTGGGAACACATAGATTTTGTGCTCCCTCAACTTTATACCTAATGGTGCCTTTCTTCTTCCTTGATTTGGAACACCTTTTTTGTGGTAGGAAAGCCTAAACCAACTAAGAAGAGGGACCATCCAATGTGCCCAATGTGCAGGGCATGTGTTGAATGGAACCTGCATTCATTTGCTTTTGGGTAGTTCTCATGAAAATTGGGTTTGCAACAATTGGGAAAGAAGTCACAATACAGTTTGTCAATGGAAGCTGCAACCCCCACTTTGGTTGCATTTTACCACGTTAACTGCCACAGGTTAAACTAAAGTTCAAAATTCAACCCAAATTTAGAGTCAATTGCTGCAAACAATGTTAAAAACAGCGATCATGAACTGGATCGTGCCTTCATTAAGCTTTAAGTATTCAGGAAAAATGAGTTTGTGACTACTAGTTGGTCAGCAGCATTGTGACAATTCCCTCTGTGTACCACCGGTGGCTCACATGTGGGTTTAAGTTAAAAAAACGTCTTGTCATTTTCAGAAATATTTTGGCGTGGAGAGCCTGGAGAATTCCGACTTGGAACCCGCTAATTTCATGTAAGTTCTACCAGACTGGAATTAATTGGTGTATGTGTGCCTATATACCAGACTGGGAATGGTGTTTATGCCTTTAGCATCTCAATGTGCTCATATTCTAGATCCTTATAATAAATAATAATCATGTGTCCCCTCCATTAACTTGTGATAATGTGAATAGCATTTTTTTCTTGATTGTTTATAAATTTTAAAATTGAATTCCCTTAGGATGCAGGGCACTAGTTAATTTAAGTATGAATAATGATGAAACATATTATGATGTATTTCTCATATCTTTTGATTTTAGGATATGATGTTTGTTGAAGTTACTGCAAATTACTGCAGTTTTATTGCTTTCAATGCTTGGAAGGTGTTAGTGGATTTAAGGACCAGCTAATTTAAGGAAAATTATGTGTACAGGGAGGCCCGTGAAACCCAAGCTCTGTGACTGAATGGTTATCAATTTATTTCTTACATACTTCTAATGATGGGTATGATTTTGGCTCATCAATATATCTCTGAGACACTCTTATCAATGGTAGGTGTTGTATTTGCAAGGAATGATATACTTCACTGATACATTTCTCCTTCTAATACCAGGAACTGTGCAAGAATCTTCTTACCTAATAAAACCCTTGAGATGTTTATTTATTTATTTGATGTCCGCTGGTTGCGTGTGTCTGTGACGCTCACAAGGACGCTCAATGACCGTATCTGTGATACGAGTTTCACCAGTGCACAAGTACAAGAACATTGTAATGGCGGGTACTGTTGGGATGGGTATATTTGTTGGGCATCCACGTCTGCAAGATTTGTTCAAGGGAAATATTGCATCCCGTCATTTTTGAAGGGCCGTGTGCACAGTAACTTGTTAATTAATTACTGAATTATCAAATTTTCAGCTTTTTTCAACCCTCCCTGTGTGAAACTGAATGAAATTTCTTTCTTTTTTATATGGTAGTTAAGAATAGGGGAAAAATAATGATCAAACTGCTGATTTTGACACTGCACGTTTATTATCATTTTCAGAAAGGAAAAAGAAACTGAAGATGCCTCTGAGAATCATGGAGCTGCGGCAGTGCGCCCTGTCAGAAGTATGTACTGGGGGAACATTTTTCTTGTATATTTTACATAAATATTTGTTTAAATATAAGATACATATTTTATATATATATATATATAAGATATATATATGAAATATATATTTTTCTTATACTTTTTAAGGTCAGGCTCAGTTGTACTTGTTTAACAGGATGGAATGGAGATCAGGCCAGTCTGAATAGTGTGGTAACTGCAGCTCTAAACACAGCTGAGCTTGGAAGTAAATAGGATAGCTTCAGATAAATGAAAAATACCAATTTGAAAATGCTAGATAGAAACTAGTACAAATGTATAGCTTCAAGTAAGTGAAAAAATACCAACTTGAAAATGCTAGATAGAAACTAATACAAATGTATAGCTTCAAGTAAATGAAAAAATACCAACTTGAAAATGCTAGATAGAAACTAATACAAATGTATGGCTTCAAGTAAGTGAAAAAATACCAACTAATAAATACAAGATAATAGTATAGAAACTATACTAATGTATAGCTTCAAGTAAATGAAAGAAATACCAACTTGAAAATTCCAGAAAATACAATAGAAATAAATACAAATCTTTTTGAACAAAAACAACAAAAGAAAATCTTGCATACTTCAAAAATATTTTTAACCTTCCAAGTGATTTGAGGAATGACATTGAAGCCAACCACATGCTTGATATTACTACATATTACCTCTTATCTTTGACTTGAATGGTTTTGGTTTGTTGATTGAATATAAATAGTTTTTGTATTCAAGAGCTCAAACCCTGTTATGAGTGATACTGTACGATAGTTATTGGTAATATTCTGTTCAGTTGGTGAACAGCTTGCGCTGATCTACGGTTAACACGTTCACTACCTATTGGTGCACATTTGTACCACATGGTAAATTGTTCATTTATGTACCAGTAACAATGACTACCATTTCACTACCTTTATCTAAATTAGACTACGGCATACAAGTTAACATGTTATCATGCTATTAAATTTTCCCCACTTGTTAGAAAAGATAAGAATGTGATCAAGCACTGAAGATGGCTATTCAATTCTGCTTCTTACAACTGAACCAAACCGACCGTAGCAACCGCAGAGACGTAGTGAACGTGTTAACCATTTTAACCATTTATCTTTTAACCATTTTATCTTTCTTCAACTTGGTTTCATTTGTAATGCTGTGTGTGGTGTGGCTGTTAATGCCACCCTTCTCAACTTTCCAATGCACTTCAAGTTCTCCTAAATTTCTGGACTTTGAATAATAAAGATCAATACAAATTATCTAATGATGATTAGACAAAAGAGATGAATTAATGAATGAAATAACGCATTATTAATCTTGCAAGTGAAGAATTAAAATCTACTGGGTAAAAAATTAATGAAATGAATGGAAAACTAGTCAATTGAAAAATAAGTTCATCTAATGGATGAACAATTAATAAAATGAATTACAAATAAATGAAATAAATAAGCAACTAATTTAATTTAAACAATTGTTGCAGTTAAATATAATGATTAGCAATTTAGTGTAATAAATTACTAATTAATTCAATAATTAACAAATTGTTATAACAAACCAATAAAATAAATGACCAATTAGGCCAATAAATATGAAATTGATATAATAAATGCCAAATTAATTCGAGCAATAACAAATTAATCATATGCATAACTAATATCAGGTGGGGCAGTAACACCGTGAGCCTGTGTGACCGTCAACCTTATAAATAAATAAATTAACCATATAAATAACAAAATAATAAGTAAGAAATAATGAATTCATGTAACATATAAACCTGCCATCAGGAGGGAGTGACCGTCAACCTTAAAAAAAATAAATTAACCATATAAATAACAAAATAACAAGTAAGAAATAATGAATTCATGTAATATATAAACCTGCCATCAGGCGGGAGCAGCAACACCACAACAAGCCTGTGTGACCGGCTGCTGGGCCCCACCATGGTGGGCACTGGGGAGGTGTCCAGTGAGGGCTCCCCCACCTCCTCCTATGTCATCCACAACTGGTACTGCTTTTTGCTTCTTTTGGGATAGGGTTGCTTGGCTTTAAAAAGAAAATATGGATAGCATCCACAACTGGTACTGTGTTTTTTTTAAGGTTGGCTTTAGAAAGAAAATATGGATAGAATCCACAATTGGTACTGTGTTTTTTTAAGGTTGGTTTTAGAAAGAAAATATTGATAGAATCCACAACTGGTACTGTGTACTTTTATAGGGTTGGTTTTAGAAAGAAAATATGGATAGAATCCATGTCTGGTATTGTGTTTTTTTAAGGTTGGCTTTGGAAAGAAAATATGGATAGAATCCACAATTGGTACTGTGTTTTTTTTATAGGGGTGGTTTTCGAAAGAAAATATGGATAGAATCCATGACTGGTATTGGGTTGTTTCTTTTTTGATAGGGTAGGTTTAAAAATATTTTTGTAGGGTTGGTTTAATAAACATTTTTGGTAGGACTGATATAATAAACATTTTTGATAGGGTTGGTATTAATTATTTTTATAGAATTAGTTCAAATATTTTTTTGATATGATTGGTTGGTTTGAAATTTTTTGATAGGGTTGGCTGGTTTAAATATTTTTATGAAGTTAGTTAAAAAATAATTTTTTGAAAGGGAAGGTTGGTTCAAATAGAAAATATTGACAAAGAGATTTAGTCTTTTTTATAGGGTTGGTTAAAAAAATATTGCTAGACAGATTCAAATAAATTCAGGTAGCAAATGAAAAATATAGGTAGGATATTCTTTTTAGATTTTGGTTTTCTAAAATTTGTTTTAATTTTTTAGATGAGGTTTTTTGTTACTTTTATTTTTTGAGAGGGTTTTTTAATTACGTTTGTTTATTATATTATTTTTTTATGATAAAAATCATCATTTTCCCCCTTTTTCAAACCCCAATTTTCATTTCTGCTCATAATTGCCTCAGTATTTTTTTTATGCTCTCAATTCCCATATTTTTTTTTCTGCTCATAAATGTCCCAGTTTTTCTTTTGCTCGCAATTGCTCATTGTTTTTACTCATTACTTCCTAACTTGCATGTTAGCTCACACATGCTCCAAGTTCTCAATCTCAACACTAGTTACTAGTTCAAGTCCTCATTCTCAATAGTACACACTAGTTGACACCTATCTCCAACTGATGCTCGAAACATTAATGTTAGCTCTATTGATATTTCCAGCATTTCATTGATCACCGATTGCTGGACCACTTCACCCATTTCTGGTACCCCTTGGCCCATTTCTGAACCACTTCACTCATTTCTGGTTCTTCTTCACCAATTTCTGGTACTTCTTGACCCATTTTTGGTACTTCTTGACCCAATTTTGGTACCCCTTGACCCATTTCTGGTACCCCTTGGCCCATTTCTGAACCACTTCACTCATTTCTGGTACTTCTTCACCAATTTCTGGTACTTCTTGACCCATTTTTGGTACTTCTTGACCCAATTTTGGTACCCCTTGACTCATTTCTGGTACCCCTTGACCTATTTCTGATACCCCTTGACCCATTTCTGGTACCCCTTGACCCATTTCTGGTACCCCTTGACCCATTTCTGGTACCCCTTGACCCATTTCTGGTGCCATT
>JACJUY010006033.1:2499-54305 GCA_014220935.1 Platorchestia sp. MABIK | reverse complement strand
TGGAAACAGGGAAAGGTTTTCTCTACTATGGTTCCCATGGAAATAAAACAATCAATCACCGTCATAATTTCCCGAAACTTTCTTCCATCATCACATGAGGTCTGGTGGCTCGAATCAATCTACATAAAAAAGTTTGCGCTCATCAGTCTTCCATTTTAACCCGTTAGAAATTGTTGAGCAGACTACCTGATGAACAGAACACAAGCGGTTCTCTGGTTTGCATTTGTTGCATCAGAAAACGCATCATTCTTTCCACTTCCTGGCTCTCAATATAGAAGGACTTATACGGGCACCACTAGCCGTTATGGAAATGAGTTCCAATTTTTTCATTATTAAATGCACATTTTATGGAGTCCACATAAATGAGTTCCAATTTTTTCATTATTAAATGCATATTTTAAGAATCCACATAAATGAGTTCCAATTTCTTCATTATTAAATGAATATTTTGAGGAATTCAGTCAAGGAAACACAATCGTATACTCTCTTCGTCCGCCACAGATCTATTCATTCATCTGTCCAAACTTCTACTCACTTTTGAAACATTGGTTTATTCTTTCAGATTTCACACATTTTAATGTCTCTAATGTGCAACATGAGTGTGAACTCATGCCCTGCCTCTAATATGAATTAGAGAATAAATTTTCAGTGTAAATAATAACAAATAAATACGGTGTAAATAATCCCGCGCGACCCACGTGGTGTGAAGTAGTTTTAAGAAAAACTAGTGTGACCTACTAAATAAGAAATAGAAGTATTAATAATACAGTTCCCAACTCCCTCTGAAGTAGTAAAAGTTATAGTTCTCTTTGCGATCCACTTGGTGTGTAGTATTAAAAAGAAAAACTTGGTTAGAAATAAAAGTATTAATAACATAGTTCCCATCGCTCTCTGAAGCAGTAACAGTAATGGTAATAACTCCGTCTAACACACCAACCCCGTAATCGGAGTAGTTGTAACTCCGTGCGACCCACTTGTTGTCTAGATGTTATAACAAAAACATAGAAATAGAATCATTAAAAACACAGTTCCCAGTGCCCTCTGAAGCAGTAGAGTGATAGTAATAACTCTGTGTGACCACCTTACTCGATCCAATTACGCCTGACAAGTTCACGGACAAAATAGGGATGGGAAAGAAAAGAAGATTTCAAGCGTGCGAGCTCATGCATTGAAAAAAACATCAACTCTCTAAAAAATATCAGTCATTAAGCTGAAGAATTTGAAGGATGTACGATTGCGTTTTTCAGCAAGCAGGCTGAAACAGCGGAGGTTGAGGTCATTTATACTGAATTTCGACTTGGTTTCACGAAACGAAAATTTTCGTCTCCGACTTCATCACTCTCTCACCTGTCCCCGGACGTCCAAGCGACGGAAACCTCTACGGATTTTTGTGTCGTTCAATTATTAATTATGTCGTTAGGTTACAGCAGCCGGGCACTTAGACATCCTCCTAATTGTTCAACTTAATGAACCATGTTGCTTACGCTGCAGTTTCTTAGTGCGTGATTGTCGAACTTACAGTTACTTACGCTGCAGATTTTGGAATGCGTGATCTCACGTTCTTCACATCACCTTTCCTCATAAGCCCTCAGCTCACAAGCACACAAAATACAATTTTAATTATTGTTGGGAAGTTGAACTCATTGAATAAAAGCTAAGTACCAATTCTGGGGTCGAGCAGCATGTCAATGGGCAGAAAGACAACCTCAGTTAAAAAGAAGAACGAGATGGAGCATGAGCAACATCGATGGCTGGAATACGTGTCGAGAAGCCAAAGGTGAGAAATGTGGCATTGATTATCTGAAAAACTGGGAGAAGTATATCAAGTGACTGCAACAGGACGTTATCTTAATTTTTGTTTTCTTTGTTTCATTACTTCATCACCCGCTAATTGAGTTGTTTAGTGCGTTTGCTACGAGCAATAGTTATAGGAATGACAGCACCAACGAAGTTGAGGCATTAATAAGTGACACGCAATTTCTAATTTTGTTAAATAGAGTTTCACCAATGTTCAATAATTTATAAATAATTATAATTTAAACTTCTTCAATAACTTCACAGTTCATGTTCAACATAACACTAATAAATGCAAGTAAATACGTACAGACTCATAAATGTTACTTTATTTGATGATAAATATTCTTTCACACACTGATATATATTGCTTTACGTATTCATAATAATTGCTTCATATATCTATAAATGGTGCGCTATATTCTGGCAACTACATTAATGCACAAAAGACCCTAGTTCAGCTCTTTCTGAATGAACTAAATACCAAAATAGCAACTCATCATTTATAAACGCTTGTTTAACTTAAATTTGCACATGAGAATCCAATTCCTAGAACTCTAAATCAGTCATTCCTTTGCACGCCGTGTTTCCTGAAGCCTCGTGTTTCCTGAACGCCAGTTCAAATTACGTTCTGATGCAGGAAATTTGCCGGAATTTATTCCGAACATAACCTTAATATTTAACTACTGAAATGTAAGCACGCGTGCCAGTGCCACATTATAGCGTTAGAAAATGTGCAAAATGCTTGAGGACACGGAAAATTTCAGTATAGTTTTAAATTTACCCCAGGTATGTATTTACCCCATGTGCGTATTTACCCCACGTACGTATTTCCCCCACGTGTGTATTTACCCCACGTGTGTATTCACTCCACGTGCGGATTTACTCCACGTGTGTATTTACCCATGTGTGTATTTACCCCATGTGCGGATTTAGCCCAAGTGTGTATTTACCCACATGTGTATTTACCCAGCGTGCGTATTTACACACGTGCGTATTTACCCCAGGCGTGTATTTACCCCACGTACGTATTTACCCCACGTGTGTATTTACCCAACGTGCGTATTTACACACGTGCGTATTTACCCCAAGCGTGTATTTACCCCACGGGCGTATTTACCACACGCGTATATTTACACCACGTGCGTAATAGCAACTATTTCCCACTAAGCAATTTCTTCCCATCAATTATACCCCGCTATCTCTCTCTTTCCCTGCCTTTCTCTCGCACTCACTCTCTGCCTTCACTATCTTGCATCCCCAAACTTTTCCTGTGAACCAAATTACATTCCTCACTCGGACGAACTCAGGAAGCATTATGTAATGCGTCTAAAGCTCTCAGCAGCGCTCAAGCTCCATTTTTATTCATTCATGATTTGGAATTAGCATTCTATTTACTTAAGAGTTTCCATATGTTTCAATGTCTCTTTGGTCTAAAATGCCTAGAGTTAATTCTAAATTATTACGGCAATGAAGATCTCACTTTTAATTATGTTTCAGTCGTTGGACTGTGCTGAACGCTGACTTGCGATTGAGTAGCTTTGGAGCACTTGATATTATCGAATATATCCGTATTGAATGTATCTATAAAAGATCGACAGTATGAGTGCAAAATAAAATGAATCCGTGTATACAAACGAACGCATGGTACACAAAACTGTGTACAGTGTGCATAGTGTCTTCTGCATGCTGCTAATGGTCAAAATATCGAATCGAGCATCACACCGGATTTCGTCAATCACTAAACGAGAAGCAGAACCGATAAGTTTCAAGTCCGAAAATTCGCAGCGGGCGAAAAAATATACATAATTCGCTGCAAAAATCAGTCCCTTCAACGTCGTCACCTGATGGCCCTCGACACTAGGTTGAAAAATTTAGAGGCGTCTTTCAGTCGCGCCCTTGATTGAAAGCTCGCTCCAAAAATGCGAGCAATAACAGGAGCCCTCACTTTGGCCTGCCATCGTAAAATGGAGCGCGCGCGCCCCGTAGAGTTTGAGATCAGTTTTGTTGCGGTACTAGCAGGACCGATTAAAGGAAGAGCAAAGGACCGATTAAAGGACTAGCAAGCATTTTAAGCTGAATAAGGATCAACAAAAGACCGATAAAAGGAACAACAGAGGACCGATTTAAGAAACAACGGAGGACAGATTAAAAGAACAACAGAGGGCCGATTAAAGGAATTACAAAGGACCGATTAAAAGAACAACAGAGAGCCGATTAAAGGAACAACAAAGGACCGATTAAAGGAACAACAACGGACCGATTAAAGGAACAACAAAGGACCGATTTAAGGAACAACAACGGACCGATTAAAGGAACAACAAAGGATCGATTAAAGGAACAACAAAGGACCGATTAAAGGAACAACAAAGGACCGATTAAAAGAACAACAACGGACCGATGAAAGGAACAACAAAAGATCGATTAAAGGAACAACAAAGGATCGATTAAAGGAACAACAAAGGATCGATTAAAGGAACAACAGAGGACCGATGAAAGGAACAACAAAGAACCGATTAAAGGATTAACAAATAACCGATACAAGATCGAATAAGTGACCATTGCAGGGCCGAATAAAAGACCGATTGAAGAATCAATAAAAGGCTGATACAGGTCCAAGTAAGAAACAGTTACCAGAATGCTTAAAGGACAAATACATCTTTATTAAAGAACCGATACAGGACTGTATGGATGACCGTTATAGAACCGATACAGGATCTATTCAAGGACAGTGACAGAAGCGATTAAAGGACCGACGCCTCATCAATAAAAGACAGACATAGGACCAAATTAATGACCGCTGCAGGATCGATTGAAAGACAGATGCATGAGGGACCGACCCTGTTCTGAGTAACACGTACGCCATCATGAGTTACGCTAAAGTTTACTATTCAATTAAAACTTTAAGTCAATTATAATGTAAGACCTGTTGCTACTTCGGCCATTGAGTTCCATTGCGGCAAGTGAAGTAGCGGTCTTACTTATGCTTCTCCTGATGTGGATATCGGTGATACGCAGCGGAGAAGTTGGAACTTTCTATTGAATAAATTTACATTGAGACATCTTAAGATTACTGAACACTTGAAATGACTAGATAGAATTTTGAGGTGTGACTGAAGTATAGTTACTTCAATAGTGAGCAATTTTGAAATATCAAACATAATTTGGATGGTGCCCTCAATTAGCTTTGATTAAGTTATTATGAAAGTTGAGTTTCTGACTATTGGTCGGCCAGCAGCATTCCTTCTCTGTTCACTGGTGGCTCACACGACGATTTGCGAGTTAAACTGAAAAGAAAATATGAAATGACTGATAATGAACCAACACAGAACCCAAATGCAACACAAATAGGAGACCAGATTGGAAGTTTTATGCAAGACCAACTAGGAACCAACACAAGATTTGGTAAACAGCAGAAGCATTTCCAATTAACGGGCCGGCACTGGACCGGTGCAGGACCGATGAGGGATCGATTTGCGTTGGATATAAAATGCGTGTAGTAAAAGGAAACAAAAACTGGATAGCCAGTTTCATTTTTAAATCATAATTCGCTCAAAAATTTCGAAGTGGCTGAGACATTCTTTTCCTTAATTAATGCTATTTTAGACAATGTCCATAAATGAGAAATGCCCTTGTTTATTTTGGTGTGGTGTTATAGCATGGCCTTGCTATTACTCCCTTTTATTTTCTGACCAATGCATATGAAACGTTTACTCTCTTGGGTCACTTCAGAAATGCACTCAACTCACTTAAGCGGCCGCACACGATGTAAAAAGTGCATGCTGTTTTGAACTACCGCCTCATTTTCCGTTCTAAAGATATCTAACAAAGATAAATCTGGCTGAAAACTTCGTTTTAGTGGCAGACATGCGTGCCAATAAAAGAAAAAGTGCATGCTCTTTTGAACCCGCGTCGAATTTCCAATGCTAAAAGTAACTGACAACGAAAAATCTAGTTTAAAGCTTCGTTCTGGTGGCAGACATGCGGGCTAAGAAAAAAGTGCATGCTGTTTTGAACTACCGCCTCATTTTCCATTCTAAAGATAACTAACAACAAAAAATCTGACTTAAAACTTCACTCCAGAGGCAAACAAGCGTACCAGTAAAACCCGCATCAAGCAAGTCAGGTTTCATTAAAACCCTCTGCAATACAGCCCTCGTCTGAGAGCCCTCGAGGCCAACAATGTTAGCGTTGATCAACACTGCGCGAGTGACTCAATATCCGGCAGAGGAAAGTTCTGAAAAACTTTCGAAATCAATTACGCAGTCTCGACTCATTACCACCGGAGGAAGAGGAAACCTTTTGAACTGGTCACGACTGATACAACAGCGCCTCTTCAAAACATGACGCGTTTCAGCCCAGAAAATGCGTCATGCCTTTGAACTGGTCATGACTGATACACCAGCGTTTGTTCAAAGCACGACGTGTTTCGACCCAGGAAATGCATCATGCCATTGAATTGGTTTGGACTGATAGACCAGCTCCTCGTTAAAGCTTAATGTATTTCACCCCTGGGAATGCGTAGTGCCATTGATTTGTCAGAGTAAAAATCTTCGAAAGGAAATTTGTACTTGATTTTTTTATTTTCGAATGGTTGCAATCATTGTTAGTACAGGAACGAATCACCTAGAATTAAAAATGAAGTTTGTTACTCCCCGCGTTGCTGCTGCAACAGCTGAATTAATCACCGACTAAATTTATGTAAAAAGAACGTGAGGAAAGTTATTAGCGCTAAATAACACTTTAGTCGAAATATGAATAATTAACAAAAAATGAATTGATCACCAACTAAATTTATGTAAACAGAACGTGAGGAAAGTTATTAGCGATAAATAAACTATCGAAACACTTTAATCGAAATATGAATAACTAACAAAGATAAATAATTGTCATCTATTGCTATGATAGCCTATTAAACTAGAGCAAATAGTTGATTGTTTGCAGTATTTGAAATTTTAGAGCGTGTAGCTGCTCGCAACCGAAGCAAAAACTATTTTGTGCAGTGAAATTGACCGAAAAAATTACAAAATGTTTACTTTTCATTTAAATACGTCATGGAAGATGTTTAATTTTCCTTGGCGTAGCAACTGGTCAAGTATTAATTTAAAAATTTAAGATTCATCACCGAATCTTTCTAACATGAAATATTTGAAAATTTAGGGCATAGACTATGCCAAAGTTTTGGGACGGAACGAGAGTCAGGGAGACACAGCAACTGGAGCAAGTATCAGTTGGTGAAAAGATGCAAAAGTTCATTTGCTGAGGTCGAGCAGCATGTCAATGTGCAGAAAGACAATCTCAGTTAAAAAGAAGAACGAAATGGAGCATGAGCCACATCGATGGCTGGAATAAGTGTCGAGAAGCCAAAGGTGAGAAATGTGGCATCGATAATCTTAAAAACTGGGAGAGCATATCAAGTGATTGTAACAGAACGTTACTGTGTTAATGGAAAAACAGTCGAGCAAAAAATCAGAAACCGATTGCAGGACGGGAAATGGAAGATACGTAACCACGAGAATCATCAAGTTAAGCAACTGAGGCAAAAAAAATAAAGTCCTATAAAAAATCTGAACTTCATTATAAGAATGAAAGATAATTTGAGGATTTTAACAATGGGAGGACTTTAGACTTAATGTCAAAGATTTTAAGATCCCTTAAATCAGAGGACTGATATACCACGTCAAGTTCTCAAACCAGTGGTAATACTGAGGACTGGAGAGCAAACACTACAAAAAAAGCAAATCAGTTGACTTACACAGAGCGTTTTGACATCCTGTCGAAGACTGTATTTTAAAAACAAAGAAAACAAATAAGTCATTGGGCTGACATCGAGCATTTTGACGTTATTTCAATGAGATAACTAAGGACGTAATAAAGGGTGTCAGTACATCAGAGGGCGCTCGGCCAAGACTCTCTAAGTTAAGGTAAGGGTAAAAACTCATAGAGAACAATTTAATCAACATCGAATTTAGCACAGAAGAGATACTCAATTTTATCCAGCGGAAATAAGTTATAAGTTATACACATACAAATTTGGCAGCCAAGGCAGCGCGAGTCGGGCAGCTAGCAGAAGCCTTGTGAGTGCCCACTATCTACGGAACAGACAATAGATAATCTTGTTGGAACAGACACTATAAACTCACCATCAAGATGACTGAACGTCCCATAAGCAGAGATACAAAATTCAGAAATAGAGACAAGCGACGTAGGTACGCCGTAATAAGACACAAGTTGTTTAGGAACTCTGTCTTCTCATCAGAGCGGAGAAACTCGATCTGCTCGCATCAGGTACAGGAGAGATCAGCGCGAGCCCTCACAGGAGTTGACAATGGAAGTTTACATCAGTGACACACTGATCATGATCAATGCAGACAGTGCAATACTTAGCTACTTACATGGCAAGCTGTCGCTACAGACGACTTCGAAATATTAAAGGTGCTGCAAAATCAATTTAAAGTTCAGCCAGTAAAGGCCTTTGACTGACTGAGAAAATTTATCAATATTTTAAACATGATTCTTGATCTGAGAACACCAGTATAACTGTGGACAAATACAGTGGCTTGACGTGATTTGAGCGAGAGAATTGAGGACTGCATATCAATGATGAGGTAAACCAGTAAATCAGTCAACTGTTACAAAGTGTTTCGCCGTCATTTGAATGCGATAACTGAGAACTGGAAATCAATGATAAAGTAAACCGGTAAATCAGTGGACTGATATGGAATGTTTTGACGTCATTTGCATGGAGTAACTGAGAACTGGATATCAGAGATAACCCCTAAGTCAGAAGATTGATAAAAAACGTCATGATGCAAAACGACTGAGAATTCTACAGACTGAAAAACAAGACTACGAGAACCAGCCAAAGGAGAGATAAAAGGCGTTGAAATGTTCATTGACTGAGAGGACGCAAGTCGAAGGCAAGGGCAAAGAAGACCAGTATGTCTAACAACTGATGAAAAAAGCCCCAGGATGCCAAATAACTCAGTAAGAACACAAGTCATGGGCTGAGAAGATCAGTAAGTCTAACGACTGATAGAAAAATCGTCAGGACGCCAAATAACTCAGAAAGAACACAAGATAAAGGCTAAGAAAACCAGTAAATCTAACGACTGATAAAAAGAGCCTCAAGATGTCAAATAACTCGGAAAGAACACAACTGCTAAGAAGACCAGTAAATCTAATGACTGATAAAAAAGCCTCAGGATGTCAAATAACAAAGAATTTAAGTCGAAGGCAAGGGCTACGAAGACCAGTATGTCTAACGACTGAAATAAAAGAGCGTCAGGACGCCAAATAATTCAGAAAGCACGCAAGTCGAGCGGCTGAAGACAATCGCTTTGGCCCCAAAGTGACGGCTGCGGAGGCAACAGAAGCGTCCCAGGAAGGGGCTTTTAAGAGCGCCTCCTGCCCTTTGGTGCCATGTCAATTACTAATCAATGGCTCCTGCCGAGCTGATGGCACGCCTCACCATAACACAGAGCGCCACGCTCTCACAGTGTCCTATTGCAGGCCGCTTTAAAAGCCTCACTCAGTGTACATGCTTTTGGAAAGAGTACATTTGATCTGGGATTTGTACCACAGCATCTTCTGTTTAACTTGCAGGCCGCTTTAAAAGCCTCACTGAGTGTACATGCTTTTGTAAAAAGAACATTTGATCTGGGATTTGTACCACAGCATCTTCTGTTTAATTTGAAGGCCTCTTTAAAAGCCTCACTCAGTGTACATGCTTTTGGAAAGAGTACATTTGATCTGGGATTTGTACCACAGCATCTCATGTGTAAATTGAACAGTTAAACTTTGGCAATGGTTGTGGTCTGAGAAATTAAAATCGAATATCGGTGAAGGTTCTTTATAGTCTCACAAAGTGTTATAAATTTGTAAGAAGGAAGGCGCTGAACAGCAATCCAGTAAACTTCTCTTGAAACTTCATTCAAAATGGAAAGCATTTTTACGATCTTCTCTGAAGACCACAAACAAAAAGTTCAAAATAGCAAAATACACCACTTTGTTGAAACTTCGAAATTCATTGTTATGTCTAAAACAAATCAGTCTAATTAGCATCATCTGATGTTTCAACTCCCTGTAGCTAAACACCGTTAGCAACCAGTCTCTCCAGAAGTGAAGTGAGAGACAAGAAATTCCGTTCACCAAGGTCAGAGTGTGCTTCTTCATTTAAGATTTATTGGAGCTTAGAAGAGGTCTCCCCGCAGCTCCACGGCTGAGTGTGTTCTTCTCTCGTCCGAGCTGGGTCTGGTTTAAAAGTAAGGAGAAAAGTTTCAAAATGCACCATTTAGAGGCCTCTGTTACTTACACATTACAAACACTCATTAGCTTTCAATATATTTTATTATTTCCTCACCACTTTATCTTATATGTCTTTTCACAGAAATAGACAAACAAGGCACAGCACTGAAGTGTATTTTAGTAACCAGAGTGCGTTTACGCGATGTTACCAAATAGGAGTTATTTTAATCCGTTATCGACCAACGTCAAATCGCTCTTATTTTCTAAATGTTCCAATGAAAAGTTCACACCTACTGGGTTGCATAAACAGTAATTTAAGGAAAATTACAATAACATTTCGTTTTCATGCATAATAATTCAGCCGTCACTGGGTAAATTAAAACTATTAATTGTTTAAAAGAAGCGCAACACAGCTTTATCGTAGGTAAAATAATATCACAGAATTTTCACGGGAGTTTCACATCTCAATTTTCCACCAGCCTTCAAATGTCGCCCCAGAAAAAAATGATTTAAGAACGAAACTTCTTGCCGGAGGAATGTTTAAAGTTTACGTTTATGCAGTTTTTTCAATGTTAATATTAAATTTCAGTTGATTCAAACCTGCCTTAAGGTTTTTCCTTTTATTTTACGACACAGGGAAAGTCTAGCCCTTCTAATAATTACTCAAAGATTTAATTTCAAAACTTTAATTCAATTAAAAGGAGAGGCATTTATTTCTATATTAAAATGACTTTCATCAACATCTAAATCTACCAGTAGAGAACTAAGCCACTCTGCAGTCAAATTTAAGAATCTTCGATGGTCTTTACTTAAAGTTTAAGTTAATTAAAGAAGAAACAACACATTAAGTTTCCAATTTAATGTCTAAAGTTTAATCGTAGCCAAACTTTGAAAGGGGTAACAAAATGACATTCGAGTCGTTAAATAACAAGAGGAAATGAATAGTGATAATGAAAAAGGATGTTTTAAATAGTAATAAGGCAACGAAATGGGCCCCAGTAACGAAAACAAGAAATAAAGCAAAGTAAACAAAAGAAATAAATACATTTAGCACCGGCACCTCATAACCTCTCCAAACTGGCTCAAATCATGATGACCTCCCTCCAAACAATGCAATTATCTACAGCTCTGAAAATTGAATGTTGCGTTCAGCGAGGCGCGTTCAAACGAACGGCAAAATTTTAAACTGTTCTTATTTATTTAGAACTTAGGTGAGGACGAGTTTTACTTCGATAACCAGGACTTATTTTTATCCGGTTGCGTTCAGCCTCGCATAAAACGTTCTACACCTCGAGGGTCGACAGTGCGTGAAAATTCCGAATGGCTTGAACAAAGGGCTTGGCAAATTTTAAAACAGTTCACTGATGTTCATTCTCGCAGGAACATTTAATAGCACAGCCATCTCTTGTATAACTATTTTTATTTTCAATGCAGAATTCTTTTATCATGGCTGGCAATGGCATCATTTCAAGTTTAACAAAATGAAGTCTATTTATTATGAGCTTACAAGAGATACTAAAAATTATCCTTCAGTCAAAATTAGTGAAACATTAAAGGACCTTTTTAAAAACATTAAAACAACTTTTTAGAACAATTCGATGGTAACTACACATTTACATGTGATGGTTTCAGAAGCGAAAAGTATTCTTTCAAAATATTCCTTCTAGCGTTTTAGCATTGGGCGCTGATTCTCGTTGTACATTTTAGACATTCAATTAAGTTTAAATTCCTTAAAGACCTAGCCACTGTTTCTTACCGTGTAGTTTTGATGTGAAATTAAAACGAAATTTCTGTGAATAAATACAGTCAGTGAAATTCTGATGACCTTTCATCATTCATCCCTGTTATCACGAAATGGCTATTCAAGCTCCATTCTTTCTTCACAACGGAAGTCGGAGTCATTGTAGAAACATAAAAGAAGAATAATGTCTTCCGACACAGGAACCAACCAAATTATTTATGCTCTTTTCCTGAGCAAAATTCCGGAGTCTGCGATTGTGACAATCAAAGAAATGTTCAAGATGACTGATAAAGAAAAAAGTCACTAGTTTTAGACTTACGAAATTGCCATTTTTCTACCTGCTATCTTACATAAAACCGACATTAACTCGCATGCTATAAGATTTTTCATCGACGTTAGAAATTCCCTTCGGTAAATCTAGCATTGGATTGTAACTTCTGAATAATTTTTGGCATAAAAAATTTTCGTAAAGATCGAAAATGTTCCAGCTCAAAGCGCTCTTTCCCTCACCTCATATCATGTGGTTCCCTAATTTGCAAGACAACATCGGTATAATTAGAATGTTGTTTAATGCTCTACCGTTATAGTTCACAGCGTTTTCTACATAAGAGCTCAGTGAATATCCTTTTGAAATGACCAGTTCAAACCAGCATTCTCGTTCTTTTTAATAACATGGATTTGTTTTAAGATTACATCGAAATTGAATTCCACCAATTTTAGGAAACGGTAATTCAAAACAAATATATATTTGCTCCCTTCATGTAGTGTTCAGGTATCCAGTTTACATGATGGGATTAAAGGCAGATGGACCAAGCAAGCCGCAAACTGAACATTATCACTTAAAACGAATTTTAAAAAGACACTGGGATAGACATATTGCCTTAAAGCCACACTGTAACCAACTGAAATGATTTTCTGACCAGATTACTCATTAATCATCACATCAAAGGAATCAATAGATAATTGATTAATCGAAACGAAAAATTCCCAAAGCCGAGCTTCAATAAGAATGACCATTGAATTTACCGTAATCAAACTGGAGCCGCAAAAGCAGAGCCCACCTTCAAATTATGGCCTGAACCTGGCCACAGAGCAAAGAAAGAATCCATCGGCACGTAATTGCAGGACAGAACTGATCAGCAGCGAGGGTTACAAAGCCACTCTACCTCCCCCGTGTGTTTCCTTTTCGAGCTCTACTGATGACCAGTGTTGGCCTCAATGTCTTCATCAGCAGAATTTTCCTGAGCCAGGGGCTGGTTTTTGGACTGGGCTCGCAATGGCGCAATAATCATCATTCCGGTTTATGCGAGCCGGAGGGCAGAATGAGATCGCGCATGCGGCCTGTAATTGCTCTTGCTCGAGCCTCTCGTAAAATCAATTGCACCAGACGACCGCGATGCTTGCTTTCGAATGCGCTTTTTGCGGCCGGTGTCACAAAACTTTGTGGAAAGACTGGTTCTCGTGAAAACATCGGTTGGAAGTACAGGAAGACTCGTGAAACAAGACTTTGGAAGTACAGAATGATTGGTTTTCGTGAAAATAGACTCTGAAAGTACAGAACGATTCGTAAAAATAGACTTTGGATGTACGGAAAGACTCGTGAAAATAGACATTGGAAGTGCAGGAAGACTGGTTCTCTTGAAAATAGACTTCGAAAGTACAAAAAGAAAAAGGTTGTGGTGAGTAGTGAACTTTCTAAAAACCTACAGTAAATATCTTTCAAGAATTCAACATTTGTGGTGCGACGCTTAAAAGTTGATGATATGAAATGAAGAGAGCACTGTACGGCGAGCATCAAGGTTGTGATACTAGAGGCATTGAAAATAATTAATTGAAAAAATTAAAGTTCTTTGGGAGGTATGAACGACTGTGATCTAGGTGAAAAACACAATTTAAATTAAACAACCTCAGTTTATCAAGGAGAGCGTTGCATTAGTAGAAAGTTTATCGAGAAGAGTGTTGCATTGGTAGAAAGTTTATCAAGACGAGTGTTGCGTTAGTAGAAAGTTTATCGAGAAGAGTGTTGCATTGGTAGAAAGTTTATCAACAAGAGTGTTGCATTGGTAGAAAGTTTATCAAGACGAGTGTTGCATTGGTAGAAAGTTTATCAAGACGAGTGTTGCATTGGTAGAAAGTTTATCAAGGAGAGCGTTGCATTAGTAGAAAGTTTATCGAGAAGAGTGTTGCATTGGTAGAAAGTTTATCAAGACGAGTGTTGCATTGGTAGAAAGTTTATCAAGACGAGTGTTGCATTGGTAGAAAGTTTATCAACACGAGTGTTGCATTGGTAGAAAGTTTATCGAGACGAGTGTTGCATTGGTAGAAAGTTTATCGAGAAGAGTGTTGCATTGGTAGAAAGTTTATCGAGAAGAGTGTTGCATTGGTAGAAAGTTTATCAAGACGAGTGTTGCATTGGTAGAAAGTTTATCAAGACGAGTGTTGCATTGGTAGAAAGTTTATCAAGACGAGTGTTGCATTGGTAGAAAGTTTATCAACACGAGTGTTGCATTGGTAGAAAGTTTATCGAGAAGAGTGTTGCATTGGTAGAAAGTTTATCAACAAGAGTGTTGCATTAGTAGAAAGTTTATCAAGAAGAGTGTTGCATTGGTAGAAAGTTTATCAAGAAGAGTGTTGCATTGGTAGAAAGTTTATCAAGAAGAGTGTTGCATTAGTAGAAAGTTTATCAAGAAGAGTGTTGCATTGGTAGAAAGTTTATCAAGAAGAGTGTTGCATCAGTAGAAAGTTTATCAAGACGAGTGTTGCATTGGTAGAAAGTTTATCAAGAAGAGTGTTGCATTAGTAGAAAGTTTATCAAGAAGAGTGTTGCATTACTAGAAAGTTTATCAAGAAGAGTGTTGCATTAGTAGAAAGTTTATCAAGACGAGTGTTGCATTGGTAGAAAGTTTATCAAGAAGAGTGTTGCATTAGTAGAAATTTATAGAATGAGAGAGTAAAATGGAGGATGCGCTGGCGAATGTTGAATTTTAGTCATTTTAAGTAATATACAAATATGATGTACGAAAAAAAACCGTCATTCTAAACTGTATGAAAAAAAAGTCAAAAAATTTCCATCTTTATTTATTTATATTTATTTCCATCTTTCTTCCTGTCCGATAAATTGTTCTTAAATCTCACTTTAATGCACAGCTCAGAAAACCCGTATGTTACAAAATTACATCCTTTCAAATTCCGGAAAATCTCTATGGTGTGATTGCTCATACAGCACCGTTTAAAAATTTTATGCCTTTTGAATTTAATGTGAGCTAAATGGATTAAAATTGCTGACGTTCGGTAACTACCGTGACTCCACCTCCACTAACCAACGTCCTGCCCTCAGCTTTAATGTGAACAGCCAAGTCAATTCGTTAATTTGTACGCCTCACGAGTAGTGAAGATTCTTTTGCATTTCTCCGTAATAGGTATCAACTGCTCCACAAATTCCACTGCAGTTCCGTAACTACTGCCCCACAAACTCCACTGCATCGTTAGAATATGAGGAAGTTTTCTCCTCAAACAAAATTAAAGGTCGCTGTGGGATTAATCTTCAGGGTCAGGGTTTAAAAGAATAACTGATAAATTTTGTTAACTTCGAACTATCCGGAGCATTTAATGTCAACCAGATAAATTACACGCTTGTTGAATGTTGGGCTTCGTAATAATTCTGCCCCTTAAGCCATCCTTATCATGCAATCCTGCTAGTGTTGAAGCTCACCAATTGCTCCTGACCATAATGCATGTGTGGTCTTTCATGACTTGATTGTTTTAGAAACAGTGAACCGGCTGTACTTCGGTGCAAAACGCAGTCTTTTATCCAAAATGTAATGAACCCAAGAGCAGTCAACGCGCAGCGAAATGAGCTACCTAAACACATACTGTAATATGTACCTGATTGTTTTAAAAACGGTGAACTGACTGTATTTTGGGATAAAACACAGGCTTTCAGCCAAAATACAATGAACACACGAGCAGTCAACGTGCAGCAAAATGAGCTACCTAAACATGTACCCAGCCTAGCAGCACATAATTGAGTAAATCACAGGACTTCTTAAAGTAAAATTCTTTTGAAATAGAAACGCAAGTCTTGACTGCAGTGTTCACTTGCACGCGCTCGTGACATAAGCTCATTGAATATGCTTTTAAATAATCTCTTTTCAGGCACTGCTCGCTTTCATTATCAAAGCCAGCCCTTAGGCATCAGCGTGTAAAATTTCAATTGTTTTCCATTTCCGGTGCGCGCTGGAAAATGTTAGGCAATTGTATGCTGTAATAATGAAGAAAAACTGTTAATGGGACCACGGTGGATCTTTCGTTTAAAGTTACACGGTGGAAAATGTTAGCAAACTGTGCGCTGGAATGGTGAACAAAGTTGATGGGAGCTTGTCGGACATTCCGTCTAAAGTTACATGGTGGAAAATGTTAGCAAACTGTGCGCTGGAATGGTGAACAAAGTTGATGGGAGCTTGTCGGACATTCCGTCTAAAGTTACATGGTGGAAAATGTAAGCAAACTGTACAGTGGAATGGTGAAAAAAGACAGTTAATGGTACATTGATGGACACTTTTTTTAACGCTGTACACTGGACAATGTTTAGAAACTGTACATTGAAATGATGATAAAAGACAGTTAATGGGATATTGTCGAACATTTCGTTTTACGTTGTACGCTGAACAGTGTTTCCAAACTGTACGCAGGAATGGTGAACTAAAACCGTTAATGAGAGCCCACTTGACACTTCATTGAAGCCTGTAGATGCTGCATGACACAAACAAACAATGACACTCGTCAAGATATAAAACTCAAACTTTGTTTTCAGAGAGGAATTAAAATTCTGATGTCATGAAAATTTTATGCGATGCTGATGCATGTTATAAAGACGTTGCATAAGAGAAAGATGTCAAATTGTACTCAGTCTCTTTTCGTTGTTTTGATGTAGAAATCACTTTGAAATCTGACATCAAGAGGAACACCAATAAAGCTCGCCTCATACATTTACACTATCACCAACCGTGATGTGAAGAAAAGCTTCTTCATCAATATTTGGTTCCCAAACAACTGTTAAAATTCTGCATTCCACCAAAACCTTTGCATGACACACTTTGAAAAGCATAAATTCAAAAGCATTGGAACGTTAATTGCTTAATAACGATGCTCGAAATAGGAGTCGCTCAGACGCGTGGAATTACAGACGTGCTTATATGATGTCAGTGAGAGTGTTCTTAAATTACTTTCAGGCGCGTGGAATTATAGGCATGCGTATACGCTGTCAGCGAGCGTGTTCTTCAAGATGTGCATAAATTACTCTCAGGAGCGTGGAGTAACTGGGACGCGTATCCTCTGTACTCCTGTACTCTTCAGAAATAAAACTGTGTGCGTGTGAGGCTCGATTTCTGAGTCAGGGAAAACTCCGCAATATTGAGATAAGGGTAATATTATTATTACCTTTATTATTTTTATTGTTGTTATGTTGGTTCATGATTGTTACTAGTATTATTATTTTTAATGGTATTATGTCAATTTATCATTTTTGTTTTTATTGGTATTATATTAGTTAATGATTTTGATCCTTATTATTTTGTTGTTATTATTTTAGTTTGTGACTCTCAATCCGCAACAAATGTCATCTCATGAGAGGGAAGAGGAAGGGCCATTTAGAATGTACTTTGGAAAACGTACATGGAATATATGCACATGGTGTGTTCCCTCACAGGATGTCCTGCGCACAAAAACCTTCAGCCAAGAAAATTCTCCAATTTGTCCTTTTAAAAAACATAATCACAAAAAATACTCAGCATCTCACATGACGGGAGCTGAATGGCTTTTATTAAAAAAATGACATGGAAATGGGTTTAGTTCCATAATGAAATTCTTAGAGTGAATAAACGAAATTGCATAACTCTGATCAATAAAAAGACAATTCTGGAAAACGTGTAGAGGCAGGCTTTCTCCCACGAGCTGTTCGGCAGAAGCAACTCGGAACAAATCATGTGCGAAGAATAGGTCGTTCCCCTTATGAAAAACTTCTCCGAGCCAGAAAAAAGATCCAAAGGTTTGCCACCTTACTAAAGTTTCATTTCGGGACCTAAAGCTTTGGTTTTTTAGACGATGATGAAAAAAGGGCTGAAGTTTTATAACTTACATTGTATTGTCAGAAAATTTGTGTAGACGAAAACTCTTGTAGATTAAAAAATTCCGTTATGTCAGCAATAAGGAAATCTCCGTAAGTCTGCATTCAGAAAAATTTCGTTAAGTCTACATTTATAAAAATCTCATTCTTACTGCTCTGTTAATATCTTTTTAGAGTGTGAATTACAAAATTTCGGTTAATCTGCATTTAGAAAATCTCGTTAAACCTGCATTTAAAAAACTTCTCTCAGTCTGCATTAATGGAATCACGTAAAGCCTGTTTTTAAAAAAAATATCTTCAAATGCACAGTGTGGGAATCTATTTACAGTTTGTGCATCCGTGAATCCATTTCACTTCTCCAACAACAAAAAGTTTGTAAAATTCAGCTCTGGCTAAAACGAAAACCTACGATTGTAGAAATATTCTTCATAGAAATATTCTTCGCCAAAGTAAATGGAAGCTTTCACCCTCAAAAGTGATGCTGTAAAATCTAACTGAATTCGCCTGCACATTTATTCGCAAGAATTTTTCCGTGTATTTTGTTTGGTAGCTTAACAATTTCAGTTAAAATTAAGATATAAAATTTATCTCGCAGTAGGAGCTAGCATATTTTATCACATTTTTATTGTTTCATAAGACGCTAAAAATAGTTCATCAACACTTATTTACAATTATTCTAAATAAATTTGACAATAACATTTCCGTTTGAGTTAAATCCATGTAACTCAATAATGATTCTTTGAAAACAGCACCACAAATAATTTTAAAGTTTGCGTTTTTTGAGGTGCTCGAAACAGGAGAGGGAAGATGCATCTCTCAAAAAAAAGGTTTCTTATTCCGTACATTGAAGAAAAATTTTCTTTCCTACGCAGAGCATGAATTCTCGAAGAAATGTTCAAGATTTAATTTTGCCTTATCTCAGCAAAAAACTATCTTCCTATGCGAAGCAAAAATTCTTAACGATATTTTCAAGCCTTAATTCCACTTATCTTTTCATGAAATTCCCTTCCTACTCACGGCCTGAAGTCTGGACGATATTTCGAAGCCTTAATTCCAGAAACTTTGTTTCACTGAGCCTTGCACAGCTGGTCTGTTTTTATCAGAGGCTTACAGAGTGGCTGCGGTAGAGGGTTGTGTTCTCTGCCCACAGCCAGCCTTGTCGTTAGTTTCGCGAATTTGCTGTACACAAAAATGACAAACGATGCTCCACCGCTACTGATTGTTCCTCGGGAAGAGGCGGACGAGGCTTTTGCTGCTCTGCCACCACAGCGAGACAAACGGGAGGCACGTTCTGGTCACTCTCTCAGTCTTTGCTTAGAGACAATTATCTGTTTTGTGATTGCTAGTCAACAATTGCGTGGATGATCTTCTCCTAATATTTTTAATTCTTGCGAAGCTTTACTCAAGTCTGTATCAATCATTTATTTTGTGATTGCTAGACATCTTCTACTGCGTAGATCTCATACTTTTCACACTTTATGGTAAAGAATTCGTACGAACTTTGATGATGCCAGGCTATTACTTAGGAAGCCCGTGTTCAAGAAGCTCAACAGGAGTGAACTAAGCTTGCTGCGATAGCTACGTGTTTGAAACGAGATTTAGAGCTTCAGAAATTTACGCATTGAAATCCAAGCAGGACATTGAACATAAAATTTGTTTACTGGTGTCGAAGAAACTAGACTCGGGTGTCATTAACTTCAGTCTAACTTTTTCGCCACCTGCATGCATGTTTCTCACCGCCCAGTAATTAAATCGATTAGGCGGCGAAAAACATACATACTCCGGCTAAAAAATTAGACTGGGTTGGATTTCCTTTCAGATGTGGATCAGCTGCTGCAATCGTTGTTCAATTCAACGGTTCCAGGTTGATTCGAGCTAATTTCGATTGCAGTTTTTTTTTTAATTGGAACTTTTGTGTTTTCCCACACGTTTTACCGCTTACGTCGTTAGGAATTTACTTTGTTTTTTAAAAACATAAGTAATTTGCTATTCAATTTCGTTCCACGTTTTAAAACATCTATGATTTTGCAATCTATTCTGCTGCTAAAATCATGCCAATTTGAACGAGTAGTTTGTTTCATTAATCGTTTCATTATTTAATGCACACTAATGCAACTTTCGAAGTTTTAAAATTTTACTATTCACAATATTAACTCATGGTGTGTTATTATCATGATGTTTCACACACATCACCTATAATATGCACTCCGATCCGTATCTCTTCTTTCCTTTGACTCGTATGCTATTGCCTTTAATATACTCATACACACCTGTACATTTCTTCCCATCATTGACTATTACTCAAGTCGGCCATCGCTTGTCAGAAAAATTAAATCTATAGGTTTTTATACAGCTCAACTAAGCTTAACTAAAATTTCAGAATTTATGAGATAAACAAAATTCAGCATACATGTACTAATAAAAGAATTGATTGATTGATTTTATGGTTGATTTTGATTTTTGATCTTGGCCATCATTGAGTGGCTAAGCGTCTCCCATGCTCGCAAAAGTCATGCTTTCAAATCTTGTGGCGTAGCCAGGTTTTTCTTTTTAGGACTTAGTCAAATTGAGAAATTTACCTATAATATTGTGGGCTTTCAAGTGAGTGAGGAACGATGTCAAAATGTACAATATACTTAACTTTTAAATTAAATTGAAACTTTCAGGTAAATTTTCAATTTCATTTCCGTTAACGTTTGGGAAGGAAGAAGATACGGTGCTAATAAATACATGACATTAATGTTTTCATCGCCGAGAAAACACTTTGGACATCTGAAATTCAAAATTGAACGCGTTTATGCAAATGAAGGTAACATCGTAGGGCTCAACGCAAAAATAAAGTTATTTTCCTTAGCGCTTTTGCCACATAAGAATTTTGGGGAAACCCGCTAACTTTTTGAATCGTTCGTGAGAATCCTTTCTGTGGAAGCATAGAGGACTTGAAAATTTCTATTTTCATGCAGAAATGTAATAATTGCATTACTGGGAGGATTTACCGATTCGATTTTTTCGACATTTACGTATTGTGGTATAAAAATGTATTACTTTACAAAATGTTTCGAGTCAGTTTCAATAGAAAAGTTCACTTGAATACAAAAATTGGGATATTTTACTATTTTTCACTCATGTCTCAAGTCTCCAATAAAAAAGCACATATCCATAAATGATCGGCTGAAAAATTTAAAATTCTATTGATTAACAGAACAATAAAGATCAAAATGTATTACATGCTTTTCTGAGTTTTGAATGGAAATTTAATGGCTCTACGGTTTTGAACCGTAAATAAATTGCTTGTAACTTCAACGTTATTCAATTTAGTGTCAAGGTTACTCCGTCAAGATTGGCCACGTTCGCGGCAAATGGAAGCACAGAAAGTCCGCCTTAGTTTGGATGCATTCGGAATGAAGCTGGTGAGGCTGTGGCTCAATTTCTGTCTGGCAAAGAGCACGTACGCGATGTTAACAATTATTCTCGATTTGTAACCTACACTTTAATATAAAACCTTCAGCGCATAAATATACTAAATAAATGAAAAAAGGCATTATAACAATGAAATTTATGTATATAAGTGTGTGAAACTCCTTGCTATATAGAAATTGGGTAACTTCATAATACAATTTGATGCATTTTGTTACGCTAAACTTGACACACTTTTCGTAGATGACTTTTTGAATCCAACAGCTTACAATATTCTCGTCATTCGGGCAAATGCATTGTAACAAGATAATATTGTGACTTCAGGTTAAAGCTAGAAGTACAATAAAATTCACCTGAGAGATAAGAGCGGTTCAACTTAAATGTACACCACGGTAGAGGAAACAAGGTAGGGCCATTTCTATGGGCGAAAATACACCTCCTCTTGTTTGGCTAGCCAATCGAAAGGCTTTATTTCAAACACACTTTACGACGTCACCAAAACGCCAAATCATTAGGCCTATAGTGGAGCCAGATTTGGAGGTAGCAGTGCTACCAGATGCGATACGAGCGCTGGTATTGGTTTATTGCCGTGACGTCAGCAAAACCACACAGTCAAAGAAAAAGAGACTGGTTTGAACCTACCTTATTTCCTTTATCGTGATGTATACACTAATAATTTTGATGTTAACCTTAGAAATTACTGTCTCACATTCTTCCACCAACCAATCATCAAATCGCCATCTATTCTCGTTAGAAAGATAATTCACATTATCACATCAACCAGTAAATAAGTTTTCATTTGTTTCCGAAACCAATGATGACCACACATCTTGGTATTATTTTTTTAATTTTTGCACTAAAAATCAATGATTTCTATCCGCTATTCCAATTTGGAACAATGAAAATAATTTGTCATTGCTTCTTTCTGTGCTGGACGTACAGCACTTCATACGCTCTTCTTTAACTTGACTAACGCGTACTTCACCATCCTTAAAAAGTGGCTTCATGTTCACTTGTAAAGTTGATCATGTACTTGAAATGCAGGAAATTGTCCCCTTACCATGCCGATACAGCCTTGAAAAATGAGGATTCTGCAGATTTGAATGAAGGTTTCTCGTTACAGAACTTCAATTTTCCGTAATGGTAAACCTCGAGATATAGTCAAATAATTAAAATATCCTTTGAAAAATTATAGACTGAGCATGTGAAGTTCCTGACGTTCCTATTCGAAAAATTTCACTTTTCTGTTATGGGAAAATTCATAACCGAAGCACAGTGAATAATAATTTCCTTCGTTTTAAATACGATCACCTCCGTTTTGAATTGCTAAGGCGGCATGGCTTCAAACATACTTCGCTCTACCTAATGTGGTTAACTCAACAAATATTTTACATTTAAGAAAATTCATCGAAAAGATGCAAAGTTGTCTGAGCGCATTTATCATCAGTCAATTACACCCTTGCGAGTTTACACATTACAAAATTCAAGCCGATTTGAAGATATAAATTCGATATTTCTATGCAATTGGCCATCTCATATTTCTGGACGACCTGCCTCTATATCAGAGCGCGGCGCAGTAAAATGCACATCATTGACTCCGGTGACCGATAATCTGTTCTTCGATGTCTGGCATTCACGGGTCGGCAGGTCAGATAGCATCCAGAGCCCTAAATAACTTTCGGCTTTGAAATATTTAAAATCCAATGCATTCATTGCATTCGGTAATCGATTTTTAGCTCCGAGTTTTTAGCTATTAGCGTGGGCATTGGGGAAATCACGCCGCTGAAACATAGACTAAGGAAATATCTTACCCCCAGTAAATGGGGTTACATTTCACTATTTTAAGAAACTTATTGATTCGAGTAAGGAAATCATTGCAGTTAATATTCGAGTTATAAAATTTTAATGATTTCATATCCTGTCAGTTAAAATCACCCGCACCACATGGTTTTGCCTGTAATTTTTTCGAAGCTCCAACAATACAGCGTCGTCATCGGAAATTTATCGAACATTAAAATAGAGTCCACTCAAGCCACAATCACCGTTTTAGCATATTCTTATTCAAGGACTTCACTCATTATTCACATTCATGAATTTACTCATCAGCTAGACACCACTACCCCTACACTGCATTATATAATGTAATGTTCCACTCACTCGGCTCCACTCTCAACACCCTCTGTTCCCCTCACAATACATAGGCGCAGCTGCCATTCTCGTAAGAGCTCTCATAAAGTTGATCGCTCAAATATCCTCTGTCGCTAAGTGAAGAATGATATCGCATTCCCAGTTTCCGTTCGCTAATGAAGTTGCGGCTCTGCTACCTGGAACACGGCACCCACGCAGTCCAGAAAGCGAATCCAGATTTTTTTCCAAAGATGACTTCTTCTCGTGCAGGAGATGATGTTTCCGTTCTGCTTCAGCGTTCTGAAGTGAAGTTAGAAGCTCATCTTTGTTTTACCACGCGATGAGTGTGACAGCGTGGCTTTGAATTACATTTAGACAAAAATATACTCGTGTACAGGGAAGCGCTTAAGTAACGCACCCTTTTAAAAAAATAATAATAAATAAACTAGAAAAGGTATAACGATAGGGTTAATTGCAAACGATAGAGGAACTCTTGAAGTTTATTTACATGTCGTATCCTGTCTACAGATACCCAGTGTATATTGCGGTAATAAATCTTTAAAATTTACCTTCCAGAGGGTGCGTTACTTATGCGCCACCCTGTACTTGTTGGTAAATTCTACTCGTTGAAGTCGAGTAAAAACGTTCAAATGCGCTCATCTGGATTGACTTTCTCTAACTGGGATAAAATTGAAACCTGAATTCGTAGCTGATGCGTGATTAACATATAAAATGGGCTTATTTCTTTAGTCTGTAATCATCAAATAATTTGTTTTCAGATATCTGGAAGCACTTGTGAATTATCAAAACACGATAATTCTTGTTGAATTATAAAGTACCATCTCAATCATCACAACTCATCTCAGTTTGAGCGATTAATGCAGATTTAACTGATACAAGCTTCTGATGCAAGTGTCATTGGTTAGAAAAGTTGGTCGGAGAACCGACCTTTAGGTTCCATTTCTATTGAAAGAGTATCAAATTTCAACAGGACTTGATCATTTTAGGCAAAACAATCGATTATGTTCGCCAAAACCTATCCCAAGATTTAATATAAAATATTTTAAAGACACGTGTGCGAATAACTTGTATTCTGGATTCAAGAAAGTGAATTTTTGAAGTTGAATTCAAACCCGTTGGAATGAAGTGCTAAACAGTATGTCCCACAAAAACCCGAACCGAGTATTTCTTTTCCCGTATCAGTAATACCATCATAAGAATACCATAATCATTTAATATCTCGCAAAATTATCTTGCAAAATTAAACCTATAGAAAAGGTGTTACTGATTATGATGGTATTACTGATACGGGAAAATAAATACTCTGTTCGGGTTTTTATGGGACAAACTGTACAACACGGTAGAGGAAACAAGAGACTCGTAGGTTCAAACCAGTCTTTTTTTCGTTGAAAGTGTGGTTTTGCTGACGTCACGACAACGAACCAATAGCAGCGCCATTTTGCGTTCTTTCGGCAGTTGTCAGGTTACCCACACCAACATAGTAAAGTTCGTATTCTCTTCAATGGTCCAAATGAATAGATTTTTTATCCACCGCCTTTTTGCGTTCGGTTGAAGGCAGTAGTCAGTTTCGTTCAGCTGGGATCAAAAGTGTTGTGCAGCTGCGTTCTCGCTCGCAGAAATTGGCAGTCCTTGAACCTGAAGACAAGCACCTCCATTGCATGAACTTAGCTCATGAATTGAAGCACTCAGGAGCCACGCATGACGCTAAGTCTGCGGTATTGCTAGGCGGTGGCGCTTTTATTCCCGTTTTACAGTCCCCAACTTCTCTGCAAACTCGGAAGGCTGGGTAGCCTTGAGTGCGAGGGAGAGTTTCGTATCAGCAAGAAAAGGTTAAGTGTAAGAAAAAGCTTCATATCATCAAGAGAAGGGTGAGTGCAAGAGAGATCTTCGCATCAGCAAGAGAAGGTTGAGTGCAAGAGAGAAATTCACATTAACAAGAGAAGGTTGAGTGCAAGAGAGACCTTAACATTATCAAGAGAAGGTTGAGTGCAAGAGAGATCTTCGCATCAGCAAGAGAAGGTTGAGTGCAAGAGATCATATCATTTGTGGGGGTTAGGTATTGTTCCATTTTACGTATCTATCATAGGACGTGTGTCCTAAATACCGACAATTAACACTCTTGACGCTCAATTTTAAAGGGACTCATAGACATGGTCACTATTCAGGGAGTTCCATAGCAGAACTAGTGGCATGTACTGCGCAAACAATCACTTGCTAAAAATTCTCAGGTGATTACTTAGTCTCATTCATATAAATTAGATTTCATTGAAAACACTGATAATTATGTGAACATTTTACATGCATTTTTTTACTATTGGATCATGAATTTCATTGGAACATCATTTCGGTCTGCGCCTGTTTGCAGTTCCATCTCTGCAAAATTCGGCAGTAAAATATTTAAATAAAATGTGTTCTGAAACTTTTATCCTCGCGAAAATGAAACCGAAACCAACGTGAGGAACTAAAAGTTTAGTGGTCAGTGAGAAAAAAGAGCGAGTTGCGTCCACATTTCACACGACTGATACGTATTCAAATTAATTATATGATGTGATCAAATGAAAATTAAACCAAAATCTCAATGAACCAAAAAAACAGCGGTCAATGGCAAAACTTTTTGTGTGGCACAAAATTTTCTTCAAGGTTTTTTCAGGTACGATAAATTACCTTCAGATGAAACATTCTTTCGCCACTAGAATTGGACTGCAATCTCAACATTCTGAACAAAATAAATTCATTTACAGATGAAAGCTACTGAAGAAAGTAGCAAATGCATTTAGAGCAAATTCGCCAAAGAACAGCGTGAACTACATGTGAGCTATTTCATTCATCTGTCCCCGTGATGTGCGGCATAAAAAACGTTCCATGCTGAGAGCTGCTGCCTTTGTTGCGTCAGAATCCTCAATAGCTTCCAGAGGACAATCTTTCAATGCCAACATGCACATCAACACCTTATAAAGTAAAATTGTTGCCAGCGCTGACAATTTGTATGGTGTGTTTAAATGGACAGTTGCATAAAGCTCAGTGCTGTTCGGTCCAGCAAAGAGCGAGAGAGAGATAGAGAGAGGCAGAGTGAAAGAAAGAGCAACTCGGTGAATAAAGAATAAGATGGACTTCTGGCTCAAGACCATATGGTCTCCATTGAACGCTGCCTTGGACTAAAATATTTGGTCGCATTTGCAAAGAGGAGGTCAACTGAAAAGTTTAGTCCCGAGGATGCACAGCACCAACTGATAAATGTGCGTGTTTGACCAAACGTGAAGCGCTTCGTATTGAAAATAGAAAGGGAAAACTTTGAGGTATGAAAGTCGACACTTCTACTCATTACTTTTTGGTAGTATTGAAAACTAGACCTTCGAAGCTGACATTTTCAGAACCAAAAGGACTTTCTAGATTTACGTTTATAAGTTCGGTAAAGTTTTCATGTACATACTTCAACACACAAACACGTATTTCTCACGATTTAAGGAAACACTTATTAAAAAGTCTGCAGAACGACGTACGTTGTTATACTCGTACATCATGAACAACATTTGATCGTCCTGTTTAGGTGCTTTTTCCTACTTGTATCATATTCTTTGTGCTCTGTGGTATTTTCCAACGAATAATTGAGACAAGGACATGCACTAGTTGCCGTAGCGCGAGGATTAAACTTCTGAATGCAATAAAATACGCAAAATTTGCGTTATTATTATACCTTGTGAAATTTTAATGCCCATTTCCGCCCTGCGCACACGCTCTAAAGTGATTATGGGTGCACTAATTCAAGTGTTCCATAAAACTTGGAATCACCTGATATAAGCAATTTAATGCGGTATTTGCCTCTTTTCTTAATTACAAATTTTATGAGCATCCTTCACTGGAGTTTCGTGCAGCCTGCACTTTCGAGGCAACCGAAAAGCGTTAACTCGATTTTTCAAAATGCAAGCTCAAGTAAATTTTAAAGAATTATAAGAAAGAAATTCATCCGAAACATTCTCTTGAGCAAACGGTCCTTTGCGACTTGACCTGATAATGGTATAAGATGGAACCCTTGAGTTACGTCAGAAGACCTGAGATTGTGAGAATTTTTTTATGAGATACAAACAACTAAGCTTACCCAAATATGCACAACAAATATGCTTACCCTACCAGATCGATACATCAATTTTTCGGGAATTTCCGAATCCTCGTTGACACCACTGTGCCTCATTTTCGTTACTTTCCTCAGTACGTCAAAATGTTAGTCACAAACTAAAAACTACCAACCGATCTTGAACAAACCTCATGACTAGCCATTAAATATGTCTGCCTTCCGTGTGTTTTAATCGACTTGGTGGGGCTTAACGCTTGCCAGTTACGTTCCGGGCCTCAGGTCTGGTAAAGTTGATGTTTATTATAACAAATGGCTGGTAAATTTACGGCACGCTTGTGTCAGAGAAAGATGCTTTGTGCGTTCATATTCATTTATTGTTCAAATACTAAACTTTGTTTCAACGGAACATTTCGACTAGTTGCAGAAAGAATCGCAGTCATCAAATTGAAATGCCGGGAGATGAGTCGACTCAGCTCCTGCATAGAGTAACATTGCTAATCAATTGTAGATTTGCGTGTATAATTAACTGAAGTACAAATAAGTTTGGGAGAACACAGTAGACATCACCAGGATATTGAGGAAAATAATTATTCAACGAATTTGTTTGTACTGCCTGTGTTTTAGGTCTAAAATACAGATCAAAATATTTAGAATGCATTAAAAGTGTTTTAGAAATACCTGGTGTCGGATGCTGGATTAAAAGCCTCGACTTAAAATGCTTGCAAAACACCGCCAGTACGCAAAGCTTTCACTTTTTTACAAAGAGGTTAATCGATTTAACTTTCGCCCTCAGATTTGGGTTAAAAATGAGGTAACAAAATTGAATGATATAAAATGATCTTTGCGTTACTGGATGGGTCAAATTAGTTGATTTTCATATTCAATACTAATTGACAAAACCATTGAGATAAGTTGATAATTTCGGTGAGTATTACTAGTCCCAGAGGTATTTATAGAGGAGTTTCATTTCAAGGCTCGAAAAGACATTCGTGATCGTGTTCGACGTGAACGGAGATGATTGCAGGTAGTATCAATATTCTCCACCAAGGCTTTACGGAAATGATAAAAATGCAAATAAATTTAATAGCAAAAGCATTTCGGTTCAAAGGAACTAAAATAACTTTTTCATTATTATTTTTTAATTCAATTCATCAGATTCTTTCTGCGTATATCTTCGAAGATCGATAGTTACGATGGATAAATTTAATTTATGGTCGTCAAAAATTACAGTCCAATCTCCTAGCGATTTCGTTTCTAGAAGGCGGAGAAACTCTGCACGGTTTTATTGCAGCGATTAGCCACTTCAACTACTTCTGTTTCAACGCTGCTCCATTGAGAGGAATTTAGTTTCATGTTCACTGTGAATACCAAAACATGCTCAGCAATTTTATACACATATGCTATAAGCAATAGGCACTGACAGAATTTTCACGTTTAATATCATTTTCATCGCTCATAATTCCATCTCACTGGAGCTTCCTTTCGTCACACTAGAATATTTTTCGGTCTTTTCCAAAGGTCTCTTGCATACTCGCTCTCCCCGTGGCTTGTGCTGCTGTGCAGGAGCACCCATTTGTAACTCACTTTTTTGAAATCGATAAGACCTGTGACGGAAAGATATAACCTAGGAAGAAAAGATTATTTATGAACGAAAAAGATTACCTAAGAAGGGAACAAATTAATTGTGAGGGAAAGAGATTATGTATGAAGGAAAGAGCTCATGTATGAAGGAAAGAGATTCCCTATAAATTAAAGAGATTACTTATGAAGGAAAGAGATAGCCTATGAAGAAATGATTACCCATGAAGGAATGAGATTTCAGGATAGTTTTAAAAGGTGCAGGAGAGTTAGGAATTTTTTTTTTATATGCCCGGAGGTTTGAAATCCAACATTTTTTAGCAGGCAACCGATCATGTTTAAACGAACACGTCCTCTTCTAATGGCCCTGTTCATTGTATTACTCATGATCTCTAGTGTTATACTTTTACCTTCGAGAAAAATTACAAGTTTTAGTTCAAGCACAATATCAGATTTTTTAACGTAGACTCTTTCCTTCAACACGTTGGTTGTAATGTGAGCCGCCGGTGTACACGGAGGGAATTTTTATAATGCTGCTGACCGGCGTGTGGTCACAAACTCAATTTCCATAAATACCGAATCAGAGCAAAATGAAGGCACGATTCAGTTAATGTTTGTGATTTTCAAAAATTGCTTGCTACAATTGACTTTAAATTTGAGTTGAATATTGAACTTCAGTTTAACCCTTCGTCGTGAACGTTTTAAATATCCCGAGCGGATGAGCTCACGAGCATTTAAATCTGAAGATCGAGCTGGTCACGACACAACGAGTTTCAGTGGAATTTTGCTTTGCTGAGCTAAATTCAAGTTTTTACTTTAATCTCGTTCCCTGGAAAGCTTGGCTGCTCAGAGTAATTTAAATGTGAGGACTTAAACCCGTGGACTTAGAGTAAATCCGGGATAGTGAAACGAAAACCTTAACGGAATAACAATACGTAAGCAGAAATTGTGTTCTAGCAGAGCCATTTACACACTTACTGAATGAAGTGTAACACTGCGAGATTTCAAATGTCATTCACAACATGAAATCATCCCCCATTCTTTGGGCTTCATATTTTTCTCGGTTCAGATTTTCAAAAAGTAGGAATTTTTTCTGGGCCTCCTTTAAAATGAACGCTTCTTTGCTTCTGAAGATCATGACTCACCTTTAGTCTAATTCATACACTATTGGAACGTTTGGTCTAATTCATACACTATTGGAACTTTTAGTCTAATTCATCCACTATTGGAACTTTTGGTCCAATTCATACACTATTGGAACTTTTAGTCTAATTCATCCACTATTGGAACTTTTGGTCTAATTCATACGCTATTGGAAGTTTTAGTCTAATTCATACACTATTGGAACTTTTAGTTTGATTCATACACTATTGGAACTTTTAGTTTGATTCATACACTATTGGAACTTTTAGTTTGATTCATACACTATCGGAACGTTTGGTCTAATTCATACACTATTGGAACTTTTGGTCTAATACGTACACTATTGGAACTTTTAGTCTAATTCATACACTATTAGAACTTTTGGTCTAATTCATGAGGTTGGCATCCACAGCGAGAGTCAGTTTTCGATAGTGACCGCACGATACTTCAATGGACCTTTTGTTCTAGATATCAAACGGCCTTCTTGACCATCTGCTCGATATCTGTGAGGTTGAGCAAGCACGGGCGAATCGGTGGCCGCGACCGATAAGGCGAAAGTTAGGGCTGGCGTCATCGACATTGTAGCGCTGTAGCGTCTTCGGTTTTTTTGCTTAGCTCCATTCATTCATTTCCTTGATTTATGTCAGCAATAACTGTTTGTCAGGATCATAATTCTTTGGAATTTGCAGAAGTTGCAGAAAGATTCGTTGTCCTTGAGTTGCTAATCACTTGAGAACTTAACATTGTTTCCTGAGCCCAAAAATTTACGACGCCGTCTGGAGCTCCCCAGAATTTATGCCCCGGCGAGCGGATGCTCAGCAATTGTAAATGTGAGAAACGCTTGCTCTCGAGATCGCTTACCGGACAAATCAAAGTCTTTACCTGCATGAATTATGTATGATACTTTGGAATGCGGACGCCGGGAAGCTTCTTTAAAGTGTAATTTATTACGGTATGGAAATGGGACAGGAACTGAATCAGTCTCTGAGTAAATTCATAAGTTCACGGTAATTTGTAGTTCTCAAACCTTGAATGCAAGTTTTGGTAAAAATTTTGAGAAAGGTATTGCAGAGAAAGCTATTGTAGCGCATCTAAGCCTTTTGAAGTGCTGGGAAAGCTATGGTGAAGTATTTTAACTTTTTGAGACACTAGAAAAATTATGGTGAAACACCAACTTTTTGAGACACTAAAAAAGCTGTAGGGAAACATTCTAACTTTTTGAGACACTAGTAAAGTTGTGGTGAAACACTCTAACTTTTTGAGACACTAAAAAAGCTGTCGTGAAACACTCTAACTTTTTGAGACACTAAAAAAGCTGTGGTGAAACATTCTAACTTTTTGAGACACTAAAAAAGCTGTGGTGAAACACTAGACCTTTTGAGGCCCAGAAAAGCTATGGTTAAGAGCTCTAACTCAAATTCAGTACTTTGCGACACTAAAAATTAAAAATGGATGCTCAAAAGTGTCCAGTTCAACGTCTTTTTGCTCCGATATCTAAACTGACGACTAAGACTAACTTTCTACTTTCAATGACACAGAAACTCAATAATTATACAATATTTTCAAAAATAATACAATGTTGCCAATTTATAAAATTATTAGAGGCACATGTTGAAGAACTATATCATGCAACACAGACATTACGTTCCTGTTATTCTAATTTTAAGTGTCGGAGTTAAAAACAAATGCAATAAAAATTTTGTAACAGAAGTAAAGTAAACACAGAAGTAAAGAAGTAAACACATCGGTGAGTTGAGAAGAGTTTGGATAGATGCAACAAATAACGTGGTTGTTATCAACTTTAAGAGGTTCGTACAAATCACCTACTTTTCCACACACCACAGATATGTGGTACATATATAGTGCAAAGCTTCTCCACACTACATATATGTGGCCACAATAAGGACACCATCTTGTAAGTTGATCAATCAAATGTACTATAATCGATGGAAGATCGCATTGTTCCCTCTGGACGAGCCTGTGTTCATCTTGTGTACCAGGTTGGATGGAAACCGTAGATAAATACTTTAATTTCCCATTGGGAAAAAACACCGGACCAGCTCTACGAAGTCTCGAGCGTAAGGGTCTTCACATGAAAGGCGAGTGCGCTTTAACACTATGTGGTAGTGACCACACCAGACGGCAGTCTTAAAAATGCTCATCTGAAGAGAAAATCGAACTCTATGAATTAGTTGTTCAATCGTTGCACGAGTTTTTCTCGCCCACCTGCATGGCATCAAAAAAGATTTAGTTATACCTACGGCGTAGCAATGCAAACAAACCTAGCACGTAAGTCAGCAGTCCACAGCGTGGCAATGCAAACAAACTTAGCACGAGAGTCTTGCAGTAGAGCGGAGATTCTCAACCAGGAGTAAATTTACCCATAGGGGGTAAAAAATTATGCAGTCAGGGGTAAATAATTGAAGTACTAGATGATTTAAAAAATAATTCTATTAAATTTAATTTTGTTAAATGAGAGAGAGAGAGAGAATGCAAAGAAAGTGTGTGTGTGTGTTTTGTATGGAAGTTGGGGGGTAAATTGAGAAATACATAAAGCCGAGGGGGTCATTGACAGAGGGAAGGTTGAGCATGGCTGCGCTAGAAGGACCAGGTCTTCTTGCCCTCCTATCGAGTTCTCCTGATGATCTGCGGGGCAATTTCTTCAGTTTAGGTCGGTCTCCTCACAGGGAGATCTGAAGCCCTCCTTCATTTGAACGAAATTAGCTGCTCGACTGGCTCCCAATCTTCACAGCCTCAGCTGCTCTCCGATCTTGCGATTGCTCCGCACTTTCATCAATTTATCTGTGATTTTCTGACGAATTCCTTTACTACCGAATCCCTTTTCTATCTAATCCCATTTCAGCAGAATCCCTTTTCTACCGAATCCCATGACTACCGAATCTCTTTTATACCGAATCCCTTTCCTACCGAATCCCCTTACTATCGAATCCCTTTTCTACCGAATCCCATGACTACCGAATCCCTTTCCTACCGAATCCCTTTCCTACCGAATCCCCTTACTATCGAATCCCTTTTCTACCGAATCCCTTTTCTACCGACGTCTACCGCATCACTTGGCTCTGGTTTTAAAGCAATACAAAGATTTGAAACACTATGTCTGTGAGCAATGGAACAGAATTAAGAAATGTTTGTTCATGTGATAACATTACCAACATGTGCGGATACTCACGATGCTGTTCAAAGATGGATTTTATTCTGAACCTATTTAAAGTGGTGTGGCTTTACACTGAACTGGTTTTCAAATTTATTGGTTTTAAACTTAATAGGTGCCAATTTAATTAGTTTTAAATGCGGCTGGTTAAAACTGGGCTCTGGAATGAATTTGCTCTGCCATTGTTCAAACAAGACTGGTTTTAAAGTTCGTTGGTTTTAAACGAAACAGGTTTGAATTTAATTAGTTTTGAACACAGCTGGTTTGAACTAGATGAATTTTAATCTGAAATGGCTCCAATAGGACTTTCTTTCAATTTGAAAAGCTTCAAACTGAACATGTTTAAATTCAACTAGTTTTAAACGCAGCTAGTTGAAACTGAGCTGGCTTAAAAGTAACATATTTAAACTGAACTGATTTCAATCTGGAGCTAAGGAACAGCACAACTACAAATCTATTATTTTTCGACTTTAAAATTTTACCAAAATTTAAAAAACCTTCTTTTTAAAAACAAATAAATGAAAAGCATCACGGCGCCCCTCATTTTTTTTCAAAAAGTTGTTTGACTCCACCAAGAAAAGAAGAGGTGCAGCTTCTCATTTAGAAGTGAGTGAAAGTTACATGTCTGTAACTTTCATCGTCATCTCTTTATAGTTTTATCTTATGTATATAATCAGCTTTAATGGGACCATTTTTTGAGGAATTTTAATAACATTTCAAAATAAAATAAAATCACTTTTCGAGAAAAGTTAATTTTTATCAAAAAAAAGGTTGCGACCAGAGCCGAAAGTCAGGTATCAGGAACGGATCTAGAAAGGTTAACTGACGTTGAAATTTATGCAATCGATTATCTCAGAAAATCCATTGACCATTTACAAACATCTGTGGGTGGAGGCCAGACAAATTCCGTTTTTGCACCCGTATTATTACCTCAAATTAACTTAGATACAAACATCTCTGTGTGCAGACCCAGCAAATTCCATTTTCGAACCCGTATTATGTCAAATTAACGTAGATAAATGAGCAAATTTTGGTTTTACCCCCGTTGTATCATCTAAAATTGACGTAGATAACGCCTGTGTGTGAAGACCCAGCAAATTCCGATTTCGTTCCCGTATTATGTTAAATTAACGTTGATAAATTAGCAAATTTCGATTTTACCCCCGTTGTATCATCTAAAATTAACGTAAATAACGCCTGTGTGTGCAGACCCGGAACTGGAGAGTCTGGAGGCGTCCCCGCCGCGCTATCGCCCCATGGCGCTGGAGCAGCTCAGCCGCAACACGCGCTTCTCGAAGCAGGAGCTCCAGTTCATGTGAGTCCACTGAAAGCGATGCGATATTTGTCTCCCGACGTCTCGTTTCAGAACTATGTTGTTTTTCCTGCGGTATTTTGTTTCCTAGAATACCGTTCCAGATATGCGTTGTTTTCCTGCTAAGCTTTCTGGCAGGACTGCAGTGTTTTGTCTCCCAAAATCTCGTTTCAGACATGCGTTATTTTTTGTACCAAGTCTTTTGACAGTACTGCAATGTTTTGTTTCCCGAAATCCCGTTCCAGATGTGCATTGGTTCTCTTGCTAAGTCTCCTCATCAAATGCAGTTTTCTTTTGCGTCAAATCTCGTTTCAAAAGTGCGTTGTTTCTCCTGCTGAGTCTACTGACAGGAATGCGATTTTTTTTGTGCAAAAACTCGTTTCATAAATCCGTTGTTTTTCTTGCTCAGTCTCCTGACAGAAATGCGTTGTTTTGTCTCCCAAAATTTCGTTACAGAAATGCGTTGTTTTTCATGCTGATTCATTTGTCGGGAATGTGTTGTTTTGTTTCTCAAAATTTCGCTTTAAAAATGCGCTGTTTCCCCTGCTGAGTCGCCTGACAGAAATGAGAATTCCTTGTGCCCTAAATCTCGTTTCAGAAATGAGCATTTTTCTTGCTGGGGCTCAATCTAGAAATGACAGTTTTTACTGAATCGTGCTTTAAAAATAGCGCATTTTTCCCTATCAGTCTCGTTTCAAAACCCCTTGTTTTTCTCACTCAGTCTCGTTTTAAAACCCTTTGTATTTCTTGCACAGTATCGTTTGAGAACTACATTATTTTCCCTGCGCCTATATTTTACAATAAGACATGTTTTCTGAGTTTCCTGCCAGGTATGTGGCATTATTTCTCGATAATTTCGTTATAGAAATGCGTTGTTTTTCCTAGTCTCGTGCAAGAAATGTTCCGTTTTTGCTTCATCGATTTCTAGAAATAAGTTATTTTCTTGCAGTGTCTTATTCTAGCGATGCATTTTTTCTGCTGTTTAGTTCCATAAATGTGACTCTTTTGCTGAAGTTCGTGTTTGAAATAATGCAATTTCTTGATAAATCTCGTTTAAGATGTACGCTTTTTCTCTGTCGAGTCTTGTTGTACAAGTGAGAAATTTTTCTGAGTCTTACTCAAGAAATGGCGTGTTTTTCTTGCTGAGTCTTGCGACAGAAATGTGTTGTTTTTCCTAATTGAGCCTCGTGGCATTAACACGTCATTTATTGCTGATTCGTGTGGTAGAAGAACATCGGTTTTTCTTGCTTAGTTTTGTGGTTGGCATGCGTTTTTCAATCTCGAGATTGAAATGCATCAGTCTTTACAGCTGGACGTAGTGAATGAATTACATTATTTTTGTGGCTTTTTCGTGTGATAAAGATGTCTTACTCTTTCTTGTGGAGCTCTAAACTGGAACGCATTACAAAATTCAACACTTTTTTTAACTGAGTTTTTTGACAAATTTACACGAATTTTTCCGCTGGTTCTAATTACAAAAGTCCATCTTTCTTTCCTGCCGGACTTCAACGATCATCATTGAAATTTTAATGAAGTGCTCTAATTATTCTTTCAAATTTTGTTGGCCTAAATTAGGTGATACACACTGGGCAACCTTGAGTAACCATGTGCTATGAAATCCTTATGCTTATAAATCTAACTTATATGCTAATAAATCTAACTTATATGCTACTAAATTCAACCTACATGATAATAAATCCAAATTATGTATTTTACAAAACTAGAGAACGACGCTGTACAATGGCTCTTGGATAATATTCTCAACAGATTTAAGCTTCCATTTTCTGTTCAAGTTTAAATTTCTTTCATTTCTAAGTACGATGTCATCAGTTCAATAGCAATGCAAGTGCAAAAATATTTTCCCATAACCTAACGCAGGTCCTTCCACGAAAGTTTATCTTGTCGTTGGGTTATTGCTTCTACCCAAATATGCCAGTTTTATTTTAACACTTTTTCTGCGATGGGTTAAACTAAAGTTCAGTATTCAATTCAAATTTAAAGGCAATTGTAGTTAGCAATTTTGAAAATAGCGCATATTAACTATAATCGTGCCTTCATTTAGCTTTCACTAAGTATTTAGAAAAATTGAGTGAGACACTGCAGGTCCGTCAGCAGCATTATGAAAATCCCCTCAATGAGAGCTCCTTCGTAGGAAATGGGTAAATAGATATTTTTATTCGAGCTCAATGAACTAAAAAAGATATCTTGAAGCGTATTTTTGAAGCGCATACGTTTGATATTTACAAAATGCAACAATTTTATAAATTCGTTGAGTTGAAAATAATATTTAAAGACTTTGCTCGCTGTTTACAGATAACCACTCACACGATCACATCTTTCTCGGTAAAAACCCCCCCGCACGCAACATGAGGCTTCATTTCAGTTATTTTCTTAAACACAACTTCATATGAGCTAAGATTTATATTATTATCAAGTAGCCAAAACTCGTAACTTCGTCTTAATTCAAGATAAAACAAAAATAGCTCTTTAAGTTGGGTTTTATTCTCCACGCATCAAACTTTTCATGCTCGATCACGTGCTTAGCAAAAAATTCGTAAATTGGCTCACTTTGATGCTTGCTAGCGATATGTTCGAAGACGTAAATCATGAGCAACATTCACTTCACATAATTATGGAAATAAGGTATTGATAAAATGAGGTGCTAGTGCAAACATGTGATTAAATACCAAATTGTTCAGCGTAATGTACAAAACCCCCTAGAAATTATCAGACTTGCAATGTATTATATTACACAAATTTCCTCACACCAACTCTCACCACTTACAATATTAAACCGACGATAGGGAAAAAATACCACCGGTTTTGCACTGAATAACACCAAACAAAAATAATTTCACAAATCAACCGAGCGGCTTCTCTGACGAACCAAATTCCTTTCAATAACTGTTTCCCACGTCAAATTGGAAATTTGTACAATTATAGGAACAGAAGAGAATGTTTTTTCCATCCCGTTGGCACAATCGATCAAACGCGAATGCATATATTTCTTTCATTTCTCAGTATTGCCATTTTCATTCAGTAAAAATTTTCTCCTCAGTTATAATATGATTGCAAGAATTTTTTATACAGTCTTGTGCTTACACTTCATTCGTAAAAATATTGGTAAAAAACTGATCACTCTGTAAACTAGCAGTTCCAGCTTTATAAAGTTTCGTATTATTGCAGCAGGCCAAAAATAGAAAATTTTCTTTTCAAGAGTTCCGTGAATTTTACAACGTACACAAGTACGTCGATGAGTGTCATATCAATTACGTCTATAGAAAATGAGACACATAGAGACAAAAAGCGAAAGATTTGCCAATTATAAAAAAATTCCGCATTTCAGTTCTCAAGTGCTGTCAAAATACGGCATATTAAATTCTAGACGCTAAATCTAGAAGAAAAATACAGCTCTTTTCAGTCGCAATTAGGCATTCTATTGGCAGCTGTACATGAATGAAAGAAGCGAGAAGATATTTTATGTTCTATATCGAGTAACGGATTGCCTTTCTTCGTTCCTGAAAGAATTACGTCCTTGCGCTATTGATTATGGGTCTCGGAAATCAGCGCCACGTCGCCTTTACATTAGCTGGCAATTCTGCTGCCAAATAATAGGCTTGATTTCAGCTACTGATGGCTGTTATTTTTACCCTGAAGTTTAAGATCAGGAAGATCTTTCTTGCTTCGCAAGTTAAAAATGGTTCCGTGGAGAAAAAAATCTTGATATTTTTCTGCAAATATTTCACTTTTAATATTTAAATCTCAATCACATCTTGATATGTGTATGAGTGGGGATTTTTAAATGTTAAAAAAATCTAGTCCTAAATTTCAATGACAATTAATCACAAGTTCTGGGAAGTTTATAAGTGACAAAACTTTTTTCAATGTCTCAGAAGGTTTTGTCCGTTCTTCTTGCAAGAAATCATTAAGGTAAAACTGAAAACCAATTTATGAATTATTCTGTAAAATGAAATGAGATTATGTTGGATTCCATACATGATTATTTTGGATTACATACATAACTCAAAAAATCCCTTCTCATTCAAAACCCCGATTTTAAAACAGTAAAGACAAACTTCAAACGACAAAAACAGCTTACAAATTTCATTCTGAGGCCAGAAGCACTATGACAAAGGCCTTATGGCATGTAAAAACCATAATACTACAACGTGCTAAAATTAGGATTTCATTTGCAACATTTGAGAAAATTGTAACAACAAAAGGAATGGGAAGATCTCAATGCAGCGAATTGTGATTTTCCGTAAACATTGAAGATGACTTTGAACTCTGCACGCATTGATCGGAGGAAAAATAAAGTTTTCAAATTAATTCTACATTCACATAGAAAAAAAAATCGACCAGAAACGACCCTGGAAATAAGATGCTCACAACAATTTGCGAGTGTCATCTCTCGAATGTATTTATGTATCTCTCTACCATAACCCAATCCTGTGACGTTGAGTTCATTGTGGTGATGAAATATTTTTTATAAGCAGCAAAAAAACGTTCAATTTCATTCGAATTGGTACTCGTCAGATCATCTACTGACATTTTTACAAATCATGCCTTAAAGTTGGTGACCAGTTCCGTATACCTAGTTCCAGCGGGAAATTATGGCTAACTTCTTCATTTTCCCATATGGAAGAAACACCATGTTTCTTTTACGAGTTTCAGATGGAGGACAATCGCTCTCAACACCTACGTCACGGTTATTACAAAACAAGCAGCTTGCACAGCAGTAAGAGAATTTTTTATCGTCTAAAAGTAAATGAGGTCACACCAAAGCAAAAAAGTAAATTAAAAGAAGAACCGGGAAAGAAAATTAAGCGGCTGGCGAGGTGACGTTCGCTACACCACACAGAACTCCATCACCTTTCAGAAAATAAGATATTGACGGGAACACGAAAAATCATGTTTTGTGTGCTTAATTCATTGGCGTCGGTTAAAATTAAGTTTTAAGAAAAAGTTTCTCCAGTGGAGTTAAACAATTGAAATTGAATACACTTTGGAGTTGAATGCGCTTAGAAGTTGAAACAATGGAGTTGAATGCGCCTTGTGGTAGTACCATTGAAATTGAATGCACTTTGGAGTTGAACCATTGAAGTTGAATGCACTAAGGAGTTGTACCATTGGAAATGGATGCATTTTGAAATTGAATGCATTTCAGCGACTGATGGCTGTTACTTTTACCCTGAAGTTTAAGATCTCTCTTCTTCACTTCAACTTTGGAGTTGAAACATTGGAGTTGAATGTACTTTGGAGTAGAACCATTAAAGGTGAATGCACCAAGGAGTTGAACCATTGGAATTGGATGCATTTTGAAGTTGAATGCACTTTGGAGTTGAACCATTGGAGTTGGACCATTGGAGTTGAATGCACTTAGTTCCCGCAACTTACACAACGACAATAAGGAGAATGAAGCATTCAGTCCATACCTGCGCCCGAGTGCCTCAGGTGGAAGCGGCGCGCGGAGTTGAAGAGGATAGCGCGTACGCGGGAAAAAGTGGCGCTCGGAGCTATTTTGGAGCTCCGGTAAAGTTAGAAATAGAATATTGAGCTGGATAGGATGAAAACCCTGGTTTTGAAGCGCAAGTACTACACGTGAAGAAACTCTGGACGCTGTTTATAAGTCTGAAGGAGTGTGCTTCGCTTGCGTGTTTTTTTTCTGTTTCCGATCCAGAATAGCGTTGGAATTGAAAAAACTCTGTAAGCTGTTCGTAAGTCTGAAAGAGCGTGCTACCATTCCGTCTCTTTTTCGACCTAAAATAGCGTTGGAATAAGTAAAACGATAGACCACCGTTTCGTACGTTCCCATCAATGATATGAATTTTGTCGTTGTGCCGTTGAAATGTTTGAGTTTATTTGGACGATTTCACTGATTTTTGCAACGTAATCAGGGCTGTAAAGAAAGGAACAAACTATGTTAATTAAATGCTCAGAAAAAAGTTTAAATCTTACTGTGTTCCTTCAGCTATCACTCTTAAATAGGGTTTGATTAAACAGTTGGTTCACTTTCTCAAATTTTAGATTCATTAAGATTTTAAAAGTGAAAAGAATCCTAATAAAATTTGCCATTATCCTGAAAGGAAAAACATCAAAAACATTTTGAAGACCATCTTCATCATCAGTTCTGTGAAATACAAAGTACGATCGATTTAAAAATGAGGTGTGATCGATAATGAAAAAAATGAAGTCACGAACCATTTCAAGTTCAAAACTTTTTCACAACGAAATAAGAACGAATAAAAACTGAAATCTTAGACGCAATAATGCATCCTCATTTAAGATGGGGATGAGAACTAGACGTGTAATTTAAAATTGGTTCATCCTAAATCTGTTTAACGATTTCAAAATCCTGGGGTCACAATCACCGAATGAACTGTCCGTCACCCTAAAATCTTCATCAAAGATGAGTGCATTGCTTTACTCAGCATGGCTGCGTAGTGCTGAACGAGGAGGATGAGCCAGCAAGTCACCGATGCAGATTCTCCTTCCGTGATGCTCTGCCGCTCTGACGTCAATATAGCGTGACGTCATCCCAACTGACGCCGATGCGCATACGCAACAGAAGAGCGCATGAGCTTTATGCCGAGAACGTAAAACATTGTCAATTTCTTTTATAAAGCCTTTGTGTCGAGAGAGAATCGATTGTCATTTTGTTTATAAAGTAATTGTGGCGAGAAAAAAACGATTGTCATTTTGTTTATAAAGTAATTGTGGCGAGAAAAAAACGATTGTCATTTTGTTTATAAAGTAATTGTGGCGAGAAAAAAACGATTGTCATTTTGTTTATAAAGTATTTGTGGCGAAAAAAAAATTATTGCTAATTTGTTTATAGAGTATTTATGGCGAGAAAAAACGATTGTTAACTTGTTAATAAAGTCTTTGTGTCGAGAAAAAATTATTGTTAATTTTCAATAAAGTCTTCGTACCGAGAAAAACAACGATCGGTAATTTTTTCACCAGTATAACGGGTAAGCTTACTCAAAGAAAAAATAACAATCATCACCATGCCGGGCGGTGCAATGTCCTCATCTCTGATTATTATTTTAAAGAGATTGTCAGTTGATTCAGTGATTGTAATTTTACGATTTTGGAATCGTTGCACATACTTAGGATAAACTAGCTTTAAATAGCACGCTTTGTTGTTATCCCCTTCAGGTAGTTAATGCATAATTTTGTTTTTGATTTCTGTTTCACGTTTATTTCATTTTGTTTTCGGGAAAGTCTGGCATTTTTATCCCAATTCTTTCATTTTTTCATAATATAGACCATAATTTCTATTTTAGAGAACTGATCAGGGAGCTGGGCACCATGATATTTTCGATTATCAGATTTTTTTAGTAAAAAGGCAAATATCATTGTCATTTTCATTGCGTTTATACGTTCAGATTTTTTACTGTTGAACAGTTCTAAAATGAGAGGATATAACTCATGAAGGTAAATTATTATTTGTTTTACTTGAATGTTTTTACTTTATTCATGAAGGTTTGCTACAACGTATATTTTCAGAACCCTAAATATAAGTTATTATATCCCAATGTGTGGAAAATAATGCCGGAACAGTCTTGTCTAACGTAAAACGCAATTACTTTAAGCCAGGAATTAGGGAAGTAAAAAGTGCTAAATTTCCCAGTCCATGTGTTCCACAGTTCCATTCTGCAGGAGTTATGGAAGGAAAAAGTGTTATAATTCCTAATCCATGTGTTCAACAATTCAATTCTACGCAGAAATTCTTGAAATCATCTCCAATTATTCTTATCACGTTATATGATTCTCAGTGCGAAGGTGCTATTCAATGGTAACATAATTTACACGCCAGAGAAGATGTAATGACTTCTCAGATGAGCGTGAATGCATAAAACATCCTATTAACGCAGCCATTTTACATTATAAACCCTAGGAATATTTTTTATTCTGGGATTCGCAAATGTTGATGCGCAACCCTGCTGAAAACTGGTGCGGTGTTTCCAGCTTTGCAGTGCTAGGTAGCGGGCGCAAGGTCAGTGAAGCGTCAGTTTAGAGCAGCACATTGCGCCGATAACTCAGGCTGCTGCGAATCAATCGCTGTTCTAATCAATTCGGTGGAGTAAAGTTACAGTTACAGTTGAAAGTTCTACAGTTAAATTTTCAGTTAAGAGATTTACAGTTATATTTTCAGTTAAAATTTTTACAGTTAAATTTTCAGTTAAGAGATTTACAGTTATATTTTCAGTTAAAAGTTTTACAGTTAAATTTTCAGTTAAAAGTTTTACAGTTAAATTTTCAGTTAAGAGATTTACAGTTATATTTTCAGTTAAAAGTTTTACAGTTAAATTTTCAGTTGAAAGTTTTACGGTTAAATTTTCAGTAAAAAGTTTTACAGTTGGCAAAAACTATCAAAAGCCCCTATTGGCAACTAATGGTTACGCACTTTTAATTTGCACTAAGCATAATTAACATTCATTAAACGTTATAAATTTGTACACGAACTCCTCCATCCCAAGCATTCACAATAATAAACTGTTTAGATTTTCCTACCATGAAGCAATTCATTAGGAAAAATTTAGGCTTAATAGCTTAATGGCTCTTTGATCAGATCGAATAGTCTTCTCATCCCAGACACGCTGAAATTTTTTTGAATTAACGAAGCTTCGATCTCGTCTCGTTCAAAAAATATTATCTGTAAAGTGCATGAAATTGCGATATTCAGTAATTGCGTAATTCTTGATACCAGATAATCTCACTTCAAATGTTTAGGAACAAATACGGTTGCCACCAGACAATATTGTATAAGATGTAAAATAAGAAGATAAATTGACGTCTCACATTTGCTACTATCATCTCAAAACATCACCTCAGACGACAACATATTGCCAATTCAAATGTTGTTTGAGTTAAGCATGGTACCTTGGCGCGTTGTATGCTCTGCTGCACAAGCTCTTGTGACCTCTTTTTTTACTACTACTACAACCATTGCTGTTACTACGACCACTACTACTACTACTACCACTCAAATTAGCACGACTACTACTTATCATAGAAAAAAATAATGATTTGCATTTTGAGACAGATCTTCTCACGCGTTTGCGATGCTCCTCTTACGCAACACATCATACAACACTGCCACTTCTCAGTCACAAAACACACCGGGCTTTACATTTCTCTCTATGTAAACAGGCTCAACGGGAGCTATCAGTCTTGCTTATAATTGCAAGCGATTTGCAAGCCAAGTATTGAAAGCAACGACGCAAATTTCGCTCTCAATCCTGGAGTAAACCTGCTCCACCACAGGTCTCAATCATTGCGTTTTGTCAATAATTATAAGCCATTTGAAAATCAAGTTCTGAACGCAACAACGTATATGAGCTGAATTTCTCTCTCAAACCTGGGGTAAATATAGATACCTGCTCCACCAGAGGTATCAATCATTGCATTTTGTCAATAATTATAAGCCACTTGAAAATCAAGTGTTGAACGCAACAACGCGTATGAGCTAAATTCCAAATTCAACCCACTTGCATAAATGAATACTCGCTCCACCAGAAATATCAACCATCGCGTCTTGTCCACTAAAAGCCATTTCACCTTAAAATACGACATGCTTTAGCTGAATTCGAACGAGCATCTCCAGTGTTTGCGCAAATAATAATGTTCGATTACAAATGTTCGATAATTTGCAGGTACCGAGGCTTCAAACAGGAGTGCCCAAGTGGCGTCATCTCGGAGGAAACGTTCCGGAAAATTTATGCCAAGCTTTTTCCTGTTGGCAACACCGTCGATGATGGATCAGGCAGGAGTAAGTAGAGATCGGTCAAGCTTCCATTTTTCTTATTTTAGGAATTGTGACCCAACGCGAGGAAACCAGGTTAGAGTGATAAAAAAATATTTTTCACAGTTTTTATTTTGCATTATTTCAAAACACGAGCGAAATACAAAAAGCATAGACTTCAATTTATTATTTTCAATCATTTTCATTCAGATTTTATTCGCGAGTGTGACAAGATTTGTCTCCGAAAATTTACTGATTTTTGTACATAACTGTACATTTTTGTCTGACTATCGAGGGTGTCGCTCGTTGTACCGCAATTTTTCTCAGGAACCTGCTCTTAATTTCCTTATATTGAATGAAAATGTCATTGTTTTGCTGAAATTTTGTTTTAATTGGATTAATAATGCTCAAAATGTCATGCACGTAGCAGGTTATTAGTGAGCTTCAGTAACTTTTCTAAGTAACTTGAAAAAATATCAACAATTTCCAAATACTTTTTGAAAAATGCTCATTTAGATTGAAAATATTAGAGAAACATTCAAAAATATTTGAAAAACGATCTACCAGTGTAGATCTAGATTTTAATGCTCAAGCAGTCAATTAGCTCTGGCCTAATTCCTAATTTAAAGAGTTGCAATGAATCCCTCAAATTCATGCTTCATACATCATTTGAATCGTTCTGTTAACATTCACAGTTCCGTAATATCCATGGTTTTAAGACAGTACTCAAAATGCACTTGAATTTTACTTTTCCCACTTTGCAAATTTTTCGTCTATGAGCTTTTCTTACAACCCACAGCAAATAAAATGTATTAGTATCTTATTTATATTTCATTTCCATGCCCCACATCCAAATTTAATTCTAATCTTGGCACCGTTTACCTCGTACCACCTACATCAACTTAAAATGAAAAAAAATTCATGATAGCGTAATAATTCATTTAACCCCGATCCATTACCACGCAGTAGAGGACAATCCATCAACTCTCCAATCAGTTTTCTCCAGCCAAAGACGCTCCTTAAGCACATTGCCCTCCACCGAATGTCCACTCCCGACGAAACGCTCCCATTTATCGCTTCACTCAGCTCTGCGCCACAAAATTGCAAGAAGTTTCTGAGCTCGATGTGCTTTCAGACACCGCAATGTACGCCCACTACGTGTTCGGCACAATGGACCCGGAGGGAACCGGCCAGATCACCTTCGAAGACTTCATCACGGGGCTGGCGGTGCTGCTCAAAGGCTCTCTCAGTGAACGCGTCACTTGGATATTCAAGTGAGTCAAGAGCACAGCTTACTCGAACTTGCAGCAGTTAGACCAGCTGTCGAATTCGCTTAAATCAGCAGTTGAACTTAGATCACTTAGATTAGCCCTTGAACTCACATCGGGGAGATTAGCGGTTGAAGTCAGGTAACTTAGATGAGTGGCCGATCTTAGATACCTTCGATAAGCGGTTGAACTTGGATCACTTACATCAGATGTTGAACTCACATCACTTAGATCAGTAACTGAACTTATGTCACTTAGATCAGTAACTGAACTTATGTCACTTAGATCGGCGCTTTGACTTAGATCACTCAAATCAGTTGGATCAATGGTTGAACTTACATCACTATGATCAGCAGTTGAATTTGGATCACTTGGATCGGTGCTAAAGTTTGAACGGTCGTCCAACTTGAGCGGAGATCACATCTGGTTCTAACACCACGTCTCTGAACTCAATTATCCCAGTCTAGCCTTTTTGCTGTTGCATTTATAATTTTAGCGAACCTAAGCAGAAGTTATACTTAGACGCCTATAATCATGAATGTCCCTCGAGAAAGTTAACACAGATTAAAAGTAATCGAGAAACATCAAGTGACGTTTTCATATTGAAGCAAACATTTCTTAGCGGCGTGACGTACAAAACACGTTTTTGAAAGGCTCTAGTTTTTCTCGACTCTATTGTTGTCGCGTGCTGTTGCCCCACAAACGTCAAGTGAAGATAAGCCTAAGGCCTCCGATGACGTAAACAAACAAGTTCAGAAAACTCACGCAGAGTAATTATTTCTCCCCAACGTTGTTCGCTGCCACAACATTACACCACTTTTGAAGGTCAGAAATTGAACCTTGTCTGCAGTTTAAATTTGTTTGTCTGGCTGAATTGGGGTCTTAAATGCAGTTTCTGCTCGAGTTGACTTATTCGATTATTGACGAGTACACTCCTAAATGACTTGCATATTTTAACTGTAACTGGTCAGTTTATTTTAAGCCTTTTGACTATTAGTAATTTTTGTTGAACAGAAGTGAGTAAGAATCGTCTATATTAATTCAGTTAACAGTACTCTCTTGTTATACTGTATTTTCAGCAATGCTATTACTGTATTTATAGTTTATTAGCATCAGAATTAGTTATGTTATTAACATCGTTAATTAAACAATCAGCGCACCACAAAAGCACAGGAATAAAATAGGGGTCAAAAAATTGTATGCAAGTAGATTTTCGTGTTTTGCTTTAGCGTATTAATTGCCAGCGAACATTATTTTTTGCTTTATAAATAAGGGTTAAATGTCATTTAAATTTCCCAATTTCACTGCCAAATTTCGCTAAAACGATTGTAATTATCTAACTTCACAGACCTAAAACATTTGGAATCGTAGCAAACAAAATGGCTGAAAAACGCTTATCCTCGACTCAACTAAGCACTTGTAGCTTCAGGTACCTCAAATTTTCTCCATCATGTGAGCCTAATGCTCCAACAAATTAAATGTACAAAATAATTTTGAATGAATATGTACCCTAAAGTTTTTTAAATACGAAACAGGACTTCACATATTTGTTAGTAAGCCGACATGGGGAATGGCTTCAAAATATATTTTCTGCTTTCCATGCGCTTCTTCCAACGCAAACGTTTTTTCCAACGTTTTTCCAAGAGAAAAGCAATTTTTTTTCCAACGCGTTCGTTTTTCCAAGAGAAAAAACACTGAATTGCACTGCGCTCTGCAACGCAATCCCCGAGTCCACTTAGTCACTCGCAATTGATAGTTCACTTTACGATCTCCACTGATTAAATTGCAGCAAACTTCCTGCCCTTTGTTAGCAGAAATTAAGAGTATAAATCAGCAGTTCTATCAATGCGAGGTCCCAGTAACTCAAGCTCACAGAATATACAAAATGAAGTAGTGCTGGATATTTGAAATCAAACCTTTTTAATGCTACAGCATTGCCAATTAATTTTGTATGAGATCAGAGCGTCTACTCGAAGTTTAATTTCGCTGCAATTGAAGTCATGTACTCAAAAACTGGGTTTTGAAGCGAGTGTTCGTTTTACAAGCGTTTAGGAACACTAATTCAAAGTTCAATGTATTCGGGAAGTGCATGATGATGTCATCAATTGTTTTATGAGCGGCTGAAAAGAATGATTTTTGAATTTTTATGCGTAGCATTTCTCATAATGTTTAGCTTGTTAGTACTCTTTCTACAAGCTGTTTTAGAGAATGATTAAATTGTGCTTACGTAATTTTTCTCAGAAAATATGAAGTTGTTGAGCTCAGCGATATTTTTTTTTACCGAACTATCTCATATAAAATATTTAATTACACGAACGCAGTTTCTTCATTGTAAGGTCAACTAACTAAGCTTGTCGGCAGAACTCTTATCATACATAAAAATTTCGTAGATAATTCAATTTTTTTAGATACGGCAAAGTAGTAGAGCTTGGCCACACAACTTTTTTTCGAACAGAACCATAGAAAAATCTTCAGACTCTGCTAACGTTTTTTTTAGATAAAGTAAAGTATTTTGCTAACATTTTTCCACAAAGGACAACCACTCCGCACATGCACACACTTCCACGAAGATACTTGAGGGGCGCAAGAGTCGTGATTGAAATTTACTCACGCGAGAAAAGATTCGTAATTACACGTACCAGTTAGTTCGCAATTTCAGCGAGTGTGCGTCGTGATAAATGACTGTGTTTGGGAGAGAGTCTCTGCTAAGTCGGAAATGCCATTAAAAATCGCTTTGGAGAGTTCGCTGTCGGTCATTCCAGAGTGCTGCAAAGTGCTGAAACCCAGAGTTATCCGTTCAAAGAAACACTGGAAAATGTGTTCATTATATTAATTCTGTGACAACTAATTAGAAGCATTAGTGAAAATGTTCCTGTAGAAATTATTTCTGTGTTAGTCCAGCAAAACTATTTTATTTATCTTTTTTAAAAGCTGAGTGTGGTTGTCTTTGCTTGTAATTGAAGGGTTAACTGGTATACAAATTTTTTCATTTATCAATGTACATTGTAAATACCAACATAAAATGAACGCTTATAATTCTTTCAAAGCTATGCAACACTGCGCTCACACTTATTACTAGAAAGGGATACTGTACAGGGCAAAACATTTTTTTAACCTCCTCTACAGCGTCCTCTACACAATGCTTAATGCAAGGCTTGGTATATTTAACTTACCGTTACTACGTATATTTTAACGACCCTATTTTAAATTTTACTTCTAAAACGTCAGTAATAGGATTAAAAAGTACAGCAGACTTCTCTTCAAAAAATTATCAAAAATTGTAAGCAAGAGCACTAGACTTTGGTTTACATGAATTTTATTTGTTGAGTAACGAAGATTATTTTCACGACCCTTTATTAAATTTTACTTTTAGATCGCTGATGATGGGATTAAAAAATTGAGCAGTCTTCTATTCCAAAAAAGTTCTCAATAGCTAAATTCACAAGCGCTGATAAACTTGAATTTTCTTTGGTTATGAAGTTATCATGCTACTTTTCTCAGCTGTGATGCGTCAGACAAGCTCTCTATTCTAGTGAAGAGTTCAATATAGTCGTGTGGCCTCATAGTCCGTACACATGCCAAAATTTATTCCAGGGACTGTTTTCTGGAGATTTTTTTCTCCTGCAGAGATACAAAAACAGGAGATGTTTCTTTTCCTAACAGATCAGTGAGGCAAAGTTTTAAGTTCGGTGGACACTTCCTAACTTCGGAAAGATTGTTCACGCATCAATGAAACTACATATTTCTGATGATTGAAAGTTTTGTTTACATGGAACAGCTTCTTAGCCTCGAAGAACACATCATGCCATTTGCCGTCGTTAATTCAACTTACTGCCAGTTTTATTTGCTACTTCGAGGCCTGTGTTCAATCGTAGATGCAAAAAAAATCGTCGCATCTGAATCTTGCAAGTTGACATATTTATTTTAACTCGTCGTGGCCTCTTCGTAGTTTTGAGCTCTTGAAATTCCAGCATCGCAGGCCATTTTTCCCCACGCTATTTTTGGATTACGTCTTATTTGTATTCGTCGCACTTTTAACGAGTTTCAGCGTTCGCGAGATGCAGGATTTAAAAAGTTTCCTCGTATTCATTAGTTGTTCTCTTAAAAACATCCTGCTGGTGTTTTTTCCGGCCTTGATTGTAAGAGGTGGAGTCACACTTTTCTCAATCATTAAATTGAGAATATTTTCATGACTTCTACTTACGCGTCAAAGAAATTACTAAACTCTGCTAATAAAGTTAACGACTTACATCAGCCTATTTTTGCTCTACATGCTTTCATTACATTAGCCTCAAATGCAGTAATATAGAGTTCGATTCGTGGTCATCCAAGAGAGCATCAAACCAGGTAAAGGGCTTCTTCATACGCTTCTACTCTGAGAGAAATTTTTGAGACACCTGTGTGTCTCACACGGTTATTCGAAATATTTTGATACACAGTAGAACATTTCCGTTGACCACATATTAAAGTGATTGAGAGAGTTAAAATACATATTCACGTTTCAAACGGCTAATATTTTTGTAGAAAACCGAACTGTGTTTAGATTCTGAGAATGAAGTACACTTCTCTTAAAAACCCAAAAACCTTCACTAATTTTTCTTCTAATTCTCAGACGTTCTTAGGCGTTGTCTGTACATTAGTGTACTCAGTGACCCGTTTGATAAAGTGATATATTTATGTGGAATAAAACTGATTTACGTTTAGGTGTGTCATGGTTGACACACTTAAGTGTGTCGTGTAAGCCCCTGACACACAGGAGTGTCTCGGTTTTAGGACGAATTTTTTCTCAGTGTATATTCGCAGAGTGCAGGGAGTGGTGAGAGTAATTTCGTTGAAAATCTGTGCCGTTTTTCAGCGGCCTCCAAGCCACAAAATTCCGGACGTTAGGCGTGGTTTGGTAGCACAAGCAACAGTTCTTTGTAGAGAAGTCTTTTTTTCTGGCTGTTAAAAACGGCCGAATAATCTCTCAATTTTGCTGGAACAATTTAGCAACTACCGCACGCTGCGGCTTCTTGCTACCTCCCTCGGCTCAAAAACGACCTGGCGCAAATTCATAATAACTGGAATATGAAAATCATAATCGAAAGTGACAGTAAATGGTGCTTTCTTACCATTTGCAGCCTGTGTCAACTATTAACGGTTACTTGCCGGCGTGAAAACAAGTTGATTTTTAACTGGGAGTGGAAGGTTGGTAGTAATCAGGACGGTGGCAAAAGCTGCAGAAGTAATTCGATCTCCATACACTACTCACGTTCTCTCGGTCAGTACCCTACTGCCGTGACAACGTAGGGCTTGCGATGGATGCCATGAGGGAACTTATCTTTATGGGTCCCTTGGTTCATTCCAAGACACTTGCTATTTTATTAACATTCTAGATTAGACGTACAACAGACATAAAACTCCATCTTGGGAAGGAGTTCGAATGGGATGAAAACGGGCGAAGAGTGAGTGTCATATTGAAAAAAATTTAAATTTATTTCCACGAGCGATACATCAGTAGAATCATTACTTAGATGTATTATATTGAAAATTTTATTATATTATATATTATATTATATTATTATATTATATTATATATAATTTGCTATATAATATAATATATATTGTATTATATTATATTATTATATATTATATTATATTATATTATATTATATTTAAAATTTTATTGCCTATGGGTCCGAATGTGTGGCGTAACACATAAGACTTTCAAATGTTATCTTATTTATTGCATGCAGTTCTGTTTTATCTAAATTACCACTTCTAAATATCCACTAAACTGAACGAACAGTTCTCCTACGTGAGGTATTGAAAAATTGCAATTACGTCTACAATGCTACAATTATGATTCAAACTAAACCTGTAGATTAGTTATTGTTAAAATTGAAATTATGACTTCTTTTACATTATTTCAATTATGATTCAAACTAGGCCTGCGTATTGTAGAGTGTGGTTAAAGTTTCATTTAACTTTATATCATTCGGCCTCTCATTGCAAACTGTCTAGTGAGGGAGACCATGTCTAGTGAGGGAGACCATGTCT
>JACJUY010006031.1:34281-45763 GCA_014220935.1 Platorchestia sp. MABIK | reverse complement strand
TTAAGCATTAATGATTAAAACACTTACATAGCTATACGACATGAAAATTGTTACAACTTCTCAGAAGATGAACAAATTACTTGTAGACATATTCTCTACACTTGTCAGGGAAGCTATAAAACGGCCATAGTGGCGCAACACAAACAGCTTGAGGTATAAAATACCGTATTTATTAAATATTAATTATTGCGTGAGTGATTATGCTTAATTTCACATGATGTACACTAAATAAATGAAATCAAGTACACATTTCAAACGAGTGATACCATACAATGTACCACCAAAAAGTTAGAATTCATGAAATCATATACTCATTTCAAAGGAGAAATATTATACAATTTGGTACTAACAAGTGATGAATTAATAACGTCAAATACACATTTTAAATGTGAAATATTATATTCATAATGTATCACAAAAAAGTAATAAATTGATGAAACCAACTGCATATTTTGAACATGAACAAATGTCAAAATAAATTCAATTTTCTGATCAGTTGTTGATCTGATATGACAATTTTTTTACTGTATTCTTAATTGAATCCACTAAAATTTTAAAATGATACTTGGCTTTTGCTTAACATTGCACTTGTAATTCTATTATCCATCTTATGATATAATTTATATTAAATTTTACGAGTTCAATTAGTGTTTATTTCAAGATGAATCTTTGACATCGTATTATTTCTATACTAGTATCTATTTTGTTCCATTTCATTAGTTGTATTAAATTTTGTGCATTCACCTGTATTTCAAGATGAATTTTTTACATCGTATCATTTCTATACTACATAGTACCTATTTTATTCCATTTGTATTAAATTTCTTAAGTTCACTTTCAAATGAATTTAGTTATCACAGTCTCAAAAGTCTAACCATATGTCTTAGCGGAATGTAAATGTAAATGCAAATGTCTTAGTGAAATATCTCAAAGAATCACATTCTTCAACTTGAAATATTTCGGAATCCTTCAATGTTTTGCAATGTTATTGCACATCGTTCTGCATTCGGCATTTTATGTTTTTCATACGCAGTCGTAAAGAGGCGGCGATAAGAACCATTTGTGAGGCGGCGATGAGACAGCGAGACAAAGGCGATATCGGAGCGTGTCACTCCATCGTCTTTTTATCGAGCCTAACGTCTCTTGACGGTGCCAAAAGATGACCCCTGGAATATTGGAGGAATCCTCGAACCCTTGTTTTTGTCTCAGCTCTGCGGCTGTCTCAATTTTTTTTTTGCAGGACTTGTGTAACTTCAGAAGTTTTTTTTTACGATAACCAGTCTTAGAAAGAATAATTTTTTAGCGACTGGTCGAGAAAATAAGAAATGTGTGTATGCTAAGAAACAGTGACATTCAAACTACGTTTGGGAGCATTTATTTCATAAGACATGTTTTTATATCCTAGGACATTTATAGAACAGAGTCTCTTTGGGGATGTGAGGTTAGGATAGCATGATAGTAAAAAAGTTGGAGTGCTATACATATGTCTTCGAAATTTATTTAGTTTCTTTACACTGGATTTGGAAATTGTGGAAAGGAATATCACAGAAGATGTTTTCAGTCAAATTGAAGTTGAATGTATCGTACATAAATATATATATACTGCTGATGTAGATTTTTTGAACACGGTGGATTTTATAACTACTGATTTGGGGATGGGTTTATATCCATGTTGTTAATGGATTTGAAGTTCAAGGTATTTTGGATTAATTACCATTGGATTATCCACGGCGGTTCTTCCCGTGTTGGTTGCTGCCAAGTTGAACCTATTTGCTTAATTATTCAAGGATTTAAATGAAATGGGCGTAAATCAAACTGTTTTTTATCAAATTAAATTCGTTGAAATTAATTCCTGGGTTTATATTAAATTCATTTATATTATTTTGGTCTCATTGAATTGATTTTAATGAAATCGGTTTAATTAAATTAATCGGAATGAATTTTTTTAAATAAATTAATATAAACTAAATTCATATAAATTAAACTAGCTTGAATTAAATTAAATCAAATTAAATCAATTTTAATTAAATTAATTGATGTAAATTCAGCGTCTCAATTCAAGTCCGCGTGTGCCTGAAATCAGTTTCAAATTTCGAGTATATGAACCATGTGTCCCATAAACTTTATTGATCCCTTGACTGACGATTCTTCATGTAATTTTTGTTTTTCGTTCACATGCAACAAGGTTTTTTATGAAATTCAATTTTCTTATCCTTGATGTCATTTTCTTTGATTTACCTCAGTGGATAAACACCTACATACACCAAATTGATTACAATCACCTACACTGATTTAATGTCGGTGTTTCATTTATAACACCTACATCACACAATATATATATGAGCACAGGGTAGTCAGAGAGTGAGTGTATGTTTTGGGACATCCTATGCAGAATTTTTTGTGGCTTCCTATGCACAATTCACGACAAAAACTACAGCACAACAATCACAAAAACTCAGAAACCAGCGGCATGTGTTCTACGCAATAAATTATATTTTCAAAATTAAACAAAATTTTATTTTTTCAAATTTTTTTAGTAAATATTTTTTTTTTAAGGATAGAAAACTGAATTTATTTCACTTCTGCTGTATTCAAATGCTGTGGAATTTTAATGAAGTTTTGCTCACACTTTGCACCAGTCAAAAACCTGTAATAGAAATGAAAAAAAGAAAAAACATTGCTCTATTAAAGGCAGCAATTATCTATCTTTATTAATATAATATACCATTATTATATTATCTAATATAAATCATTTATTATTATATTATATTAATATTATTTAATATCACATAAATTATTTTATTATTATGTTATATTTAAATATTATATTATAATAATTATATTACATTATTTTAATAATATAATAATATTATATTACTATATTATTTAATATAGATAATCTAGTAATAATACATATTTAATTTGTACTATTAATATAATATTACTACATTAATCTATAAAAGGAAACGTTAAAAAATATTGTGTTCATATGAATATACTGCTGTTTGAAAATTGAAAAATGAAAATGTGTTTCGTTTGTGTCTGTGCGTGGTTGTGCCTGTGCGTGGTTGAGGATTCCGTTCACTTGACCCACTTCTGTTTTCATTTCCAATTTTATTTTTATTATCATTTTCAATCTTTTTTCAATTTTCATTCTCTTTTTCTCCATCTAATTTTTCTATTTCATTTTCCATTTCAATTTTCTATTTAGTTTTCCTCTTAGTTGCTCACTTCAGTTACTATTTTCTGCTTCATTTTCATCCTATGTAGTCATCTAACCCGCCATGAAATAGGCTGATAACGGTGGCCATTTTCTTCCCAACCCGATAATATCACCTGCCTTGAAGTCGGCTGATAACAGAAGTAACTTTATACCGGCCTAAAAAATCCCCTGCTATAAAACCTAAAATTTCACCTGCTATAAAACCTAAAATATCACCTGCTATAAAACCTAAAATATCACCTGCTATAAAACCTAAAATTTCACCTGCTATAAAACCTAAAATATCACCTGCTATAAAACCTAAAATTTCACCTGCTATAAAACCTAAAATTTCACCTGCTATAAAACCTAAAATTTCACCTGCTATAAAACCTAAAATTTCACCTGCTATAAAACCTAAAATTTCACCTGCTATAAAACCTAAAATTTCACCTACTACAAAACCTAAAATATCACCTGCTATAAAACCTAAAATATCACCTGCTATAAAACCTAAAATATCACCTGCTATAAAACCTAAAATATCACCTGCTATAAAACCTAAAATATCACCTGCTATAAAACCTATATCACCTACTACAAAACCTAAAATATCACATGCTATATAACCTATAATATCACCTACCACAAAACCAAAAATATCACCTGCCATGAAACCTAAAATAACACTTACTATACAACCTAGAAAAACACCTACTATAAACCTAAAATAACACTTACTATACAACCTAGAAAAACACCTACTATAAACCTAAAATAACACTTACTATACAACCTAGAAAAACACCTACTATAAACCTAAAATAACACTTACTATAAAACCTAGAAAAACACCTACTATAAAACCTAGAAAAACACCTACTATAAACCTAAAATATCACCTGCTATAAAATCTAAAATATCACCTGCTATAAAACCTAAAATATCATCTGCTGTGAAATCGGCTGATAACAGAAGTCATTTTCACCCCCACCCAGAAAAATCCCCTGTCATAAAATCGGTTGGTAATTTTGCCATTTTTATGGGTACGATGGAATGTAATAGTAATATTCAAATATGTAATGGAAGCTATTATTACTTCAGCCGTAAAATATCACCTGCCATAAGATAGGGTGGTAACGGACTCCATTTTCATCCCCACCCCAGAACAAATTCCCTGCCATGAAATCGGCAGAAAACGAACTCTTTTTCATCCGCAACCCAGAACAAATTCCCTGCCATGAAATCGGCAGAAAACGAACTCTTTTTTCATTTCCACCCCAAAACAAATTCCCTGCCATAAAATTGGCTGAAAACGCACTCTATTTTCATCCCCACACAAATGCCTCCTCCCACCACGTCTCCCGGAACTCTGACACGGGGTCCCTGACGGCCCATTATATAAAGTTATCTATGCGATGCGCAATCCGTCCGAACACTATTTTGCAGGGCGCCAAATTAGAGCGACAGGCAATCAGGCAGGATTGTTAGTATTCTGGCTGAGCCATGCCGCTTCTATCTTATCTCGGAAGCCCTTGCTCTGGCAGACCTAAAATTATCGGCATCATTGAGGCGAATTACTCCCGTTGTTTTGCACTAAATTTATTGGGACACCCGTCGAGAAAAATGGCCCTCGTTGCTCCAAGTGTCAACAGGATTCTTGCCGCTGAAATTACTCTGTCAGCCGATAATTACAACTCTACCGACAGAATTACCGATGAGACTTGGCGCATAGCGAACAAAGGTCTACCGAAACTGTGTGGTTTTTTCAAACTTATGAAGTTCAGAGTTTTGTTACATGCGGTTACAACAGAGTCAAATGTGGGTTTCGAGTGGAGCAATAGGAATGACAAAGAATCTTGGCTTCCTCACGATTTAGATTTTGAAAGCTAAAATGCATTCCCGTGTTCGAGCGGTAAGTTTGTCACTGTCAGAAAAACGTTCATGTTTCAGTATAAATTAATCCAATTGATTCATTTAACGATTTACTGATCTAGAAGCTTTAAAAATCTAGAAAACTAGAAAACACAGATGGAAACTGATAAAATCTATCACGCTAGTCAGAAGTGCAGGTTTAGGTACATTTGTTACAGCAATGAGCTGGTTTCATGGAGACTAAATACCGCCAGTTGTGCCCTGAAGCTGATCAGTCGCACAAGCATTTACCTCAATGATCTTGTATCCTAGATACTCAAAATACTACCATTGTGTCACTCTTCTACGACTGATATTTCTCTATCTGGACATGAGGTGTCGTATTCAAGTGCAATTTTTATTTAGTCAAAACTAGTAGGAATATTTGTTTCTGAAACTGTTCAAAATATCAACGGGAATGATTATTCTATGATACAAAAGATTCTGCATTTAAAATGAAACTGTGAATTCCAGACAATCAAACCGACGTAGGTGATTAATTAAAGCATTGTTCTTGATCCCATGTCCAAGCAAAATTTTTTTAAGCTCTGTTCTAGGTTAACTTATCAAATTTGATCTGTTACAATTGAAAAAGAGTCTCATTTTTTTTGATGATATTGAGGGAAGATAAAGAGTTTGAAGTAATTCGAACATTCCAGTTTCAGCAATCGCCAGAAGCGTTGGAATTTCGTTCCTGCAATGATAATTTCTGTCTCTAAATCTTATTTTTAATTCATTTGAATCTTCAATCAAATCAGACCCTGCACTTTTGGGTGAGAGCAATTTTCCAATATATATTAATTTATTAATTTCAACCTTCCATTAACATCAAATAATATTATTAGCAAATTCAGGAAAATTGTATGCACATTACAAAAAGAAACTAAAGAGTAATGATCAATCGTCAATTATCTATAAGTGTATAAAACATTTAAATATTATAGATAAATTAGTAATGGATTAAAATTAACAGTAGATAGATTTCTAGTGATGTTTACTCATTCAGATTCATCGGTGTTGTATTCAATGAATTTGAATGAGTTCAATGGGCTATAAAGAAACATCCATTGTTATCATTTTGGGAATTTTAGTCATATTTCATTTCGATTTGAATGATTGAGTGCCAGATTTCTTCCAGTAACAACGGCAACATAAAATTAATAAAAGAAAACATTTTTCTGAGGAAGATTCAGTCTTAAATCGAAAAATATGGCATTTCTTCCGTCTAAAAGGAGGTAATTGTATGCTCCTATTATGTAGGGCAATATGGTGAAGAAGTATAGTAAATTTATTTTATTTAGATGTTCTTCTAAGGTATTTTGGATGGTCAACTATTAAATGATCCACGCCGGTTACTTCCATGCTTTTGTTGTCCATCGACTGACCAAGTTTGTTGCTGCCCAGCTGAACTTAATTGCGCCAGAGTAAAATAGGAAGCAAATAACAAGCAGGATTGTTATTTTATTCTGACGTTGTGTTCATAACGCCGATAATATAAAGGTATCTATGAGATGCGCAATCCGTCCGATCACTATTTTGCAGCGCGCCAAACCAGAGCATGAGTGGAGTTGTATGAAATATATTCCTGTTAAATTCATATTTAAAATCCTGTTAGACTTTGATCCCAGCAGGTTCGGGTGCATAAGCATCCTCTCAAATTTGACGGCATGTTGGTTGAAAATAAATTTTTCAGGGGAGATTTCGAGCATTAGAAAAGCTGAAGATGAAGCGCAGAGCAGAATTGAGCCAGAAGAAACAAGCTCAGCGCAGATTTGAGATAGAAGAAAAATGCTTGGTGGAGTTTTGATGCAGAAGAAATGAGCTCAGCGGAGCTTTAATGCAGAAGAAATGAGCTCAGCGGAGATTTGAGGAAGAAGAAATACACTCTGTAAAAATCTGAGACAATAGGAAAAACGTCAGTGGAAATTTGGGCAAAAAACGCATTGCTTCTCACAAGTCTGGTAACGGTGACGATACCATGCAATTTTGAAAATGATTAACTACTACTAAATTTACCGACCGACATACCTTCAAATTTTTCAAGGGTTCGGTACGACAGCGACTTCGCGAGGGTTTAGAGTCTAGACGGCGGTCGACACAATTTCCACTGTTTTCTACGCCCAGCGAAAATTCACCGGAGGATAAGGTGGCCACTTAGCAACAATTTCCACTGTTTTCTACCTCCGGGAAAAATTCGCCTAGAGCAAATTGAACAAGTTATAATTACTGTATAATTATTTAGTTATACCAGTTATAATTACGGTCTTAATTTTAATAGATATCAATATAACTACTATAATTGGGCGTTAAACTCCCATCACTGACACAACGTAAGTCAAATCCATGAGTTCATTTTGTTCCCCCTATATTTTGAGTGTAGCCCATTGATCACCACGATGATAGTATGGTTATGATACCATGCGTATCAAACCATGCTGTAACGCAAGACAATCCCTTCTCAATGCTGCGTGAACTGTTCTTCATTTTGTAATTTTTAAAACTACCATCGAACTCGAAATCTAAAGGCTGCAGGAACAATGTTTCATTTCAGAATTTTTATAACTCATTTCAGACTCAAAATCTAACCTCAGTTTTGTGTATTTGAAATCGAAAATAAATAAAACGCTCTATAAAAAAAATAAGGATGTTTTATGTATAAAAATTTTCATTTTGGTTGATCTGCATTTTCGAGTAGATGTCTCACCTTCTAGAATCAAGACTGAGGAACAAACTTTTAAATTTTAAAAGTTGAGGAACTTCTAAAAAAGGCCTAGGTCTCTTCCACATGTGATTTTGAGAGCTTTGGCTAGCACTCACAAAGATTACTTCACTTCACAAAGATTACTTTTCGCCGTTTTATGGGGGTGATAAAGCTCCGTTTAAACGTTTTAGTCGATTAAACCCTGGCTCAATGAAGGGCGTTTCTTCCGATTATTTTTCCATGGCGTCTGGTTATATACTTATTAGCCAGGTAACTCGCAATGAATTTGGGATTGCATATATTGGTTTTTGAATTATTTTAAAGATTGAGGTTTTTACGCCGATCTTTTTCACAGCGACTTATAATATAATAATTATTGGCCAGGTTATCCGAAATAGATCTACCATTTTACTCATCAGTTTTATCCCATTTTTATGAAGTTGGCAATTCTGCCGATCTTTTTATTCATAGCAACTGGTTATCTACTCATTATTAACTAGGTCATTCGACGTATTTTGGCGATTAAATTCATTTTTTGCATTGTTTAAATGACTTAAATTTCTTTCCTAGCTCGTTTTCCTGGCGACTGGCAATCAATTAGGGAATTCGACGAAGATTTGCGATTGCATTGATGGTTCTTTATCTTATTTTAAGAAATTCAGCTTTTCCATTAATGTTGAGTACATTTCAGTCGATGATAAAGCAAGGCAAAGAAGGTTGAATCAGAAATTAATAAAAATGTCTCACTGAAAAAGTAGAGGATGTGTTTTCAATTCAAGGAACTTGAAGCCTTGTATAATACGGGATTGTCTCGCTTATGCAAATCACATTTTTGTATATGAATGTGTGTGCATTTTAAGCTCTCAATGTTGAGAAGCGAATTAATAATAGAAACTATCAAAATCCCAATAAAACCAAAGTGAACAATTTTAAAGCCTAGTTGATTCATTGCAATCTATTTAATACATATTCTTACTTCCAAAATACTTTGTTTCGAGACTAATGTTTTCCTAAGTGATTTGATTGCAATAACTTGGCTCTCTGATCAGTTAAAGTAATAAAAATCCCAAGTACTGTGAGGATTTCCCTCAAAACCTCTCCAGGGTTACTCGATAGGCGCTTTTAAATCAATAAATTAGTTCACTCGAGATTAGATTTTTAATTTTACAAAGTAGTTTACATGGGCTAGATGTTAACAGTATATTCTAACTCTCACTCTACAGTTGCACCAACAGCGCTACTGCTCGGCGGCGTCTCCGGAGATCGCGGGGCTGGGACAGGAGATTCTAGCTAGACGTCCTTAGAAGGCGGTGGTGTAACAGCTTCTCGCCGCCGCCTTTCAGAGTATGTCGCACGCGTCGAGTGATTGACATGGTAACTGTTAAGTCATTAGCCTTTTTATTAACTACTCACAAAACTATAAATTGAATTCACGTGGACTTGAGCCGTCGCCTGAGCAATCTTGGGGACCAGCTCTACAAAGTCACCGCCGTCCAGTCTGTTTACTACGCATATATTCTTTATTTCTTTATTATTGTGTGTCTGTGTGTGTAATGAATTTTCTATTACACGCTTTCGCTTAATAATAACACTCAAAATAACGAAAAGGTTTCCCTGGCGACCAACTTAACTTATTGCTTGCATTGCTCAGCTAAATTTCGGTTGAGAGCTCAATCTATTACAGGGGTGTCTGTAACTCCCCTATTTATGAGCCCCATCTTCGCCTCATTCTATCCTTCTTGAAAGCCCGGTAATCTCTGTCTGAACCTTGCCAACTCTCCGCGCCTCAAAGTTTCAACACTGGACGAACCATTAAGTTCAGGTGTGTTTATTCTAACGTGTAGTATCAATTTGAATCATTGCTAAATTTGTTATTATTTGACAGCCTCACTTATTAATTAATCTTCTTGCCTTACCTTCATCTTACGCGCAACCTTATGATCTTCCATTAGTATATTTTGGAATTATTCTAAAGGTCGAGTGGTCCTGTACTGCCCCCTCCGGTACCTATTTACCGTTTCTCAGCAGCGCTTAATTAGGTAATTTGTCTCTTAAAACTTTGTACTATTCCGTGGTAATTTTGCAATGTTTGCATTTCTATATTATTGCATTTTCTTTATTTTTTGTACTTTTAGCAGACGAGTCGATGCGCCTAGGAGTGCCTTGAGGGTTTAACTTGGACTTTCCGCCGCCGGCACGCGCTTGTCTCTGTTACGAGGGTGGGTAACAATGTGTTATCTTAATGTTATCTGAGGGTGGTAACAATGTGTTCTCTTAATGTTATCTGAGGGTGGTAACAATGTGTTATTTTAATGTTATCTGAGGGTGGTAACAATGTGTTCTCTTAATGTTATCTGAGGGTGGTAACAATGTGTTCTCTTAATGTTACCTGAGGGTGGTAACAATGTGTTATCTTAATGTTATCTGAGGGTGGTAACAATGTGTTATCTTAATGTTATCTGAGGGTGGTAACAATGTGTTATCTAAATGTTATCTGAGGGTGGTAATTATGTGTTAATGTGTTATTTCGATCGCACCTGTTAGTCGCCCCACAACCTGAGAGTGAGTTTGAGTTTGAGAGTTTGAGAGTGCGTCTCCTGCTTGGCAGATTCTCAAGCAACTTTGATGGTCCGAGACCATTTATTCTCCGGCGTGTCAAGACGATTTAACTGCGTGTCAACTTCCCAATCAGCTTTGATGGCTCTTGACTATATAAGCTAACCTTCTGCGTCTCAAGACTGTTGCCTTTACGGAAAAGGAAAAATTTCTGCTTCGGTACGATTTTACTTTTCAAGGAACAAAGAGATTCAATTTTATATAGAGATTGGCCCAAGGCCGTAATATAATTCCGACTATTTGAAGAACCCTGTTTTCCAATAGTTGTTAATTACGAAATATTGTTGCCTGCCCCTAATCAGAGCAGATTTTTGAACTTTAAATGTTTCTCCCAAACATTCGCCATACGGAAGTTTTGAATAATAAATTGATATGCTTGTACTTCTTTTCATTTAATCTTAACTATTTGTTAAGCCTGAAATACTCTACAGTATGCACAAAGAGAGTATCCATTTTTTAGATTTTGAGATCAGCAAAGACAAATTCAATTTTTTGACCCAAGCTTTCGGCTAGATTAGCTCTAGCCGTCATCAGGGGAACGATGTATTTTTAAACAAAACCTCTTATGGTATCCGCGCGTATCTAGAATACAAAACATTTTTAAAATTTTTTTAGATGCAAGCCGAAAATTAATGATCAAGGGCGGCTAATGACGAATAAAAAATAATAATGAAAATAAAACTAATAAAAAGCTTGGGTCAAAAAATTGAATTTGTCTTTGCTGATCCCAAAATCTAAAAAATGGAAACTTCACCACCAAGACGTCCTTTATTTTAACAATTGAGACAAAGAAAGTACTTAAGTTTTATTAAAAATACTAAGAATGCTCAACGGAGGAAGGGAATTTTGCACTTGCCGAGAAATTGTTTATTACGAGGATCAAAAATAAGTATATCATCATCAAGTTTCGCAAAATATACCCAAGACTTTTAAATCAAAAAGGATTTATTCAAACTTGGTAGTACACCTCATTAAACTTCTCAAAGTACACAAGATCGTTTCCACTCCACCGGCCATTTTAACCTTCTTTAAGATTAAAAAAAAAAAAT